>CM064916.1:37084912-37209912 GCA_032727855.1 Quercus ilex subsp. ballota | reverse complement strand
TTCACTCTTAAATTGGCTTTTTCCCGATATTAGTCTCACACACTCTTGCCTTTTTCCACTCGTAGCTTCCCCTTTTAAGTTATTCATAAAACAAATAAACTTGATCAAGAAATTCAACTTGTAGTATTAAACCAATACCGACGGCAAGAAAATATTACAAAAACAATGAATCAAAGGAAGAGGACAAAAGAAACAATATTTTGGTTTGAGAGAACTGAAACTACAAACAATTTTTTCTTTTCTTTTCTTTTCTTTTCTGATATCTCTACTTTTTTTTCCCTTTTTTTTTTTTTTTTTTTTTTTTTTGACCTTGGTGCACGATTTTAACTTGGTGCACGTCACAAAATAAGAACAAAGAATAAATAACACCAAAGGAACAAGATAGGATGATAACAAGAAACAAAAGATAAAGGGATAGAAAAACTGATTTTAGAATCTGTGCTCTGATACCAAATGATGCGAACCTCAATCGACATGCTTTGAGACCCAACAAATAATATTGGAATATTTGCCCAAGAAAGCTAAAACTCAAATTTTGATAGAAACCCTGACCCAACGTTTATAAATGAAACATGAACCAAAGGTATAAGTAACAGACCCCGACCCAATGATTATAACTGAATCACAAACCAAAGGTATAAAATTTGAGTGCCACAAGGAAGAATCCCTGATAAATTCACAGTTCTAGAAGACCCAAGAGAAGAAGCAAAACCTCACATTTTTCTGATTTTTATTTAATAATTCCTCCATTACAATGAGTGCATGCTATTTATAAGACATGACTGAAAATAGGAAAATATAAAAAAGTACTAAATAATAGAAGCCTTAAAATTTAGGTGGATTTTGTTTGAAATTAGCAGCTCCAAAATAGAAAAAATAGCTATTAATTGGTATGGAGCTGGAAAGTCAATCAGCCATTAATCCACACCATAAATCACGCTCAATTAAGCCAAATCAGCCCTATCTGCTTAGATTAAATTTATTACGCCTTCATCTTCTTTTGGGCCAAGCTTGGAATGTCCTGTATTAGAATCAGCCCAAATCTCTTGAATCAGCCCATTAAGTGCTTCTTTGATCTTCTTGGATCTTACTCTAATAATAGGCCCAACTATAACATACAATGGATCCTTTAATGTTTGTTGATTCTCATCAAGTGCACAACCATCTTTGGTTGTGCACTGTAGTGGGGAAACCAAAAAATTTGACTTTCCCCCCACCATTGCAACATGTTTTTTTTTTTTTTTTTTTTTTTTGGTGCTAAAAATAGCAATATGGCTTTTTAGCACCACCAATACTAATACTCCTAAGATTGTAATGTCGAATGGGTAAGGAACTATGTTTTTGCCATGAAATTAATTTATCGAATCAATGTAATACATGGATGCTAGTGTTTGAGAGGGTTGTATGAGCTTGAATTCCTCTCCAATGTTTGGGTTCGAGTCTCACCAATAGGTTGTTGGGGATATTACACAAAGTAATAATGGAGGAATAAGGTTAACTCAAAAGACAAACAAAAAATAGATAACTTGGAGGCACAATATCGTTTTCCTTAGACTATATTTTCCCCCACACTATTATTGCAAAAGGTTATCGCAAATTTGTCCCCAAGATACAATCAAGATGTTGGGTTCTACAGATAGCAATTTTAGAGAATGACCACGAGATTAATAAGCCTCTATTTATACCCATAGGGTTATATTTCATCAAAAGCACTTATGGAGAATTAAAATGTTTCATAAAATCATTCACAAGGCTTGAAACCTCTTCAAACTCTCTAAACAGTCACCTAAAAATTCTGCAAAAAATCCTGTTTTACGACTTTCGATTGGTTGAAAGTTCCTTTCAATCAATCGAGTGCTCTTTTTGATTGATTGAACAGGAATTGAATAGCGATTGATTCATCCAGAGGCTCCAGGATTATTTTCTTTCCATTTCAATCAATCAAGCCAAAGTTTCAACCAATCGAAAATACTGAATTTTGAATTTTCACTTAGAAAATTCTAGAACTTGAATTTTCACTCTATCAACTTTATGAAACAATATTCTTCAAACTCAAACATCATTATTACAACCTATCTATGTATATACCTATATACACATCATAGGTGGGGCGGGCTTTATAAGAGACATCATCCTCTCATCTAGGAAAAAAAAATGTAAAACCAGAATAAAACACAAATCTTACATGAAAATCCTCTATGTTTGGAGAAAAAGAAAACCATGGACAAAACTTTGTTCTAGTTTTGGGTTTTACTTGTGAGGGGTAAGACCCATTGGATAGAGTTTTCCTTTAAATTAATTTGGCGTAAAGTTTCTCCAACAGACTACGTGACAACTTAAAAAGTATTTACGTGTATTTTTAGTCACATGACCTATTTAATAGTCATATAACTTGTTTAAATGATGGACAAAATTTGGCTACAAACTTGGTTGTAGCTAATGGCTACAACTCCACTCAATATCTTTATAAATAGTTACATATTTTGAAAACATAACCGTTAAACTGAATGCTCTTTATGCTCTTAACATGTATGTCAAATTTATATTAGTTGTTGTTTGATTCATAAACTTATTTTTTATGCATTATTTTTTAGACTACAAAAATTTGATTGATAACATAGTCATCGATCTTTGATCTTCTAAAAAGTTTGCAATCATAGGAGATATAAGAAGAATGACAAAAGTTTGGCTACAAACTTGGTTGGAACCAGTGGCTACAACTCCCACTAAAAAATTAACATGGTAACATATTTTGAAAATTTAACCGTTTGATTGCTTGTTCTTTATACTCTTAACAAGTATGTCAAATTTCGTTTCAATCGAATGTTATTTACTATTTGATCCATAATCTTTTTTTCTATACATAATTTTTGTTAGGACATATGTGATTTGATGTTAGGAACATATTGTTGAAAAATCTAGTTTTGCATCTCATATAAAACACACAGCGGAAGAAACAATCACGAATCTACTTCATTCATGAGAGATAACATGTAACCTTGAATTCTATAACAAAGAATAGAAAGTGTACCTTGATGCTATGAGATTCAAAACCAAGACTTGAGAATACCTTTAATCTTCATCTCAATTCCACATGGTGCCCAAGAAGAGTGGTCTCTCAATCAATCTTTATGTACGTTGATTCTCAAAAAGAAAGTCCTTCTTCTCCTTTTAGAGAAAAACTATTTTCTTTTCTTTTCATCATACGTACATTCTAACTACCTTGGTAGTTACTTTATTTAATAACTCTTATTAAATAAAAACTAATTATCTAATTGGGTTAGCCTTTTGGGCCTACCCAATTAGGTTTTAGTTTGTGGTTTGAGATAGAATCAAAGGGAACAAATAAGACTCTAACTCCAATGGGCCTTGGGCTTTTTTGTCAACTCTTGACAAGTCCAAAGTTACCATTAATTATATTTAATATCACTATATAAATATAATTGCACTCTAGGCTTTATTAATAAATTATATCTCAAGACTCTAATAATATCATTTGACCCCTCCATGAAATATCCATAGTGAACAAAGTCATAATAAATTGTCACTTTGTAAACAAATATTTTATTCTTGAGTACCCGGTTTAATCTTTTAGTTATTCACATTTATTGAAATCAAATTTCAATAAATATAAGTTTTAGTAACTCCTTACTAAAGTTGGCACCCTAAATAACCAATTCTCATTAAACTTATCTCAAGGGGATATTTTGTGTCTCTACAAAAGAGATTATGGATTCCATCTTGAGAATATGTGTTCCCTCAACACTACATGTGGTTACCCAACATACTGAGGTTTTGACCGTGAATATTAGATCTCACTCCTGATATATCAAAGTAACCTACATTTCATGATCAAGTTCACTACCCTCTCAGGATTAAGAGTCTATGAAATTAGAAGTCGTGAGATTAATTATTCAGGTGACAGTTGTTAATTGAATAATTAATCTCACAGTGGTCTAGTTCAATATGTCTTAACTCTTAATACACATCAACTAGAAGTCTCCGCTTCCATGATCAAGACAAATCATCTTAGTTGATATGTTTTAGTCTTCGCAGATGAAATGCCCAATTTCATCACCGATTACGAACTAAAATTCTGAGTTTACAAAAGAACTTGTAATTTATATCTTCTGTGACTTTTCACATAAATCACATACTATGCATCTCATGGACTAAGATAATGTCACATTAGTTCATTTATAGATAGTCTCATGTAATTAAACAATTTAATTATTTATGACATGCCATTAAATTAGATTTTAGGGCATAAACCCCAACACATGTCACTATTTTATGTAATTGGCTAATCTTTTGACAAAACGCACTTTACTTATAATTTAGCAGATCTAGGATGTGTTTAATACTTCAAGCAACAAGGTTTCAAGTTCAAGTATTAAAGCCATGCAAGTCTGTCCAAGACTCAAGTGAGAAAGTGCTGGATTTTAAAACTCGACAGCTAGCATCTATCGAGGTTTAAAAGTTGTTTCAACCCGTGGCTTGACAGCTAACTCGATAGATGGCTATCTATCGAGGTTTATGAAAAACTGATTTTCAGGTCTGTTTTGCATCCAATCTGTGAGTATGTATTTAGGCTTTCTTTTCTCACAACCCTAAACATATATAAAGATTGTTTTAAGGGCTATCACAGAGGATGCAACTCAATTGCAAAAGTTTTTCACAAGCATATTGTGAACTAGAGACATATGCCCTAGTTCATTTTTCTCTTGAAGAAGCTGCTGTGTTTGTACATCGTAGGGTTTTGTAACCAAAGAGCTTTTTGATCTTCATCGTGTGATGAACTGAAGAACTTTGCAGCCAATATCCTTCTTAAGTTGGTGATTAAGTCGTGTACTGGGATCCGCGCATCTATTGGTTATGATAGGCCAAAAATGTATTGACCTCTTGTAATGAAATTAATTGATTAATTAGCCAAGTTTATTAATTAATCAAATTAATATGCAAGATGCGTGACAGCACAAACAAATCACCAATAACTAAAGTATGCAGCGAAAAATAAATTGACACGGTGCTTTGCTTATGAATGGGAAAAACCTACACGGCAAAAACCCCACCGGGTGGTTTTAAGGTCACCACTCCTGAGAATCCACTATTATCACAATAAGCAGTTACAAGTAAAGGAACCTCAGTACCTTATACCAACCTACAGTTGAACCCTTACCCCAATACCCAATTGGACTTATTCTGTAGTGACAATCTCTCCTTTCAATGCACGGCTCACAGTACGTGACTAACCAATTGCGCAGATCCCAGTACGCGACTTCAATCACCAACTAGAGAAGCTGCAAAGTTCTTCAGTTCATCACATGATGAAGATCGAGAAGATGCTTGGTCACAAAACACTACGATGTACAAACACAGCAGCTTCTTTACAAGAAAGATGAACGATGGCAAATTCTGTCTCTGGTCACAATTTGCTTAAACAAACTTTGCTCAACACTTGTGCAACTTGTGTCTCCTTTGACGGCCCTTAAAATAATCCTTTTATATGTCTAGGGTTGTGAGAAAAGAAAGCCCAAACATACAATCACGGATTGGAGTCAAAACAAAACTTAAACTCTGATTTTCATAAACCTCGACAAATGCCTATCTGTCGAGCTGCTATCGAGCCACGAGCTAGAACAGCTTTTCAAGTCTCAATAGATGACTAGCTGTCGAGTTTTAATGAACAGCACTTTCCACACTTGAATCTTAAACAGACTTGCATAACTTTAATACTTGAACTTGAAATAAGGTTTCTTGAAGCATCAAACACATCCTAGATCTACCCAATTACAAGTAAAGTGCGTTTTGTCAAAGGATTAGTCAATTACATAAAATAGTGACATATATTCCTAACAAGTAAAACACATATGTTCTAACAGGTTAGTCATGTACTGGGAGCCGTGCATTGAAAATGAGAGATTGTCACTACAGAACAAGCCCAATTGGGTATTGGGGTAAGAGTTCAACTATAGGTTGGTATAAAGTACTGGGATTCCTTTACTTGTAACTGCTTATTTTGATAATAGTGGATTCTCGGGAGTAATAACCTTAAAATCACCCAGTGGGATTTTTACCGTGTAGGTTTTTCCCATTCGTAAACAAATCACCATGTCAATTTAATTTTCGCTACATACTTAGTTATTTGGTGATTTGTTTATGCTGCCATGTACATTACATGTTAATTTGATTAATTAATAAACTTAGCTAATTAATCAATTAATATATCACAAGGGGTCAATATATTCTTGGCCTATCAATTTTAGACTACAAAAATTTGAAATTTAAACATTTAACTTATGACATAGCTATTAATGTTTGATTTTTTTTTTTTTTTTTTTTTGAAATTTTGCAAGTATAAAGGATATAGAAAGAAAATTTAATCCAATGGTGAATTTGTCAAAATTCATGTCCAATAAAAAGATATCAAGTAGAGTTGTAACTATTGGTTATAACTAAATTTGTAACCAAATTTTATCATAAAATGAAAATGTAATTAAATGGTGGATTTCTCAAAATTCACATCTAAAAAAAAGATATTAAGTAGAGCTGTAATCATTGGCTACAAACCTACAACCAAGTTTATAACTAAACTTTTTCCTTAAATGATTTAATAAATCATGTAATTTAACAAATGTATAAAATTATAAATTGTTTTGCAATGGGTTGAAGAACTCTGTCCAAAATGTTTTTTTCTAGTCTTGAGCAATTGGGTCTTTGACAAGTTTTGAAGTCCAAACTAACGTTTGCCAAGCTTGTTGCAATGGGCTGTAAAACAATTAGCCCAGAACAATAGTCTATCAGGGCCAACTTTTAAAAGCGCATTTTAATTTCACAACGTGCAGAATTTTTGAACTAGTACGCCGCCAACCGCTTAGCACCCGGCATGAAATTGCTGAAAGTGCCGAAAAGTTACGTATTTTGCTCTCAGCGTATTATGCCTTTGTCTATGTCTATGTGATCCATCCTTGTTGAACATCCTGATGCCAATTCAAAGTCCAACCCTCTCATGGGGAATCTTGGATTTGAACCGTATTGTAATAGCTTTGCGCCGTTATGGGAGAGTTCAAGCTCTCAATCATGGCAGAACGCTACAATCTAATTTGATCAAACTCGGGGTTTCGAAAAACGTGTTCCTTGCCAACAATTTGATTGCCATGTATGTGGAATGTAGTCGTGTGAAAGATGCACGTAAGATGTTTGATGAGATGCTTGAAAGAAATGTGGTTTCATGGACCACCATGGTCTCTGCATATACTAATAGTGGAAGACCCCATGAAGCTCTCACATTATATACTCAGTTTTTAGGGTTTGGATCAGAGGTACCCAATGGGTTCATGTACTCTGCAGCTCTTAAAGCATGTGGTCTTGCGGGTGATCTTGAATTGGGCAAACTAATTCATAAAAGAATTTCTGGGGGTGGGTTTATGTTTGACAGAGTTTTAATGAATACCCTTTTGGACATGTATGTCAAATGTGGAACTTTGAGTGATGCAAGGAATGTTTTTGATGAGATTTTGTGCAAGAATGCAACTACATGGAACACAATCATTTCGGGGTACTGCAAAGAATGTTTAATGGAAGAGGCAGTGCATTTGTTTCATCAAATGCCAGAACCAAATGGCATATCCTGGAACAGCATTATTGCTGGTTTTGCAGATTGTGGAAGTGTGCATGCATTGGAATTTGTGGATATGATGCACCAAGAAGGCCTTAAGCTTGATGAATTCACATTCCCATGTGCTCTTAAATCCTGTGCTTGTCATGGTTTCTTAGTTATTGGGAAACAGATTCACTGTTATGTTGTTAAGTCTGGTTATGAGTATAACTGTTATACTGTATCAGCGCTGGTTGATATGTACTCAAATTGCAATTTATTAATTGAAGCAATAAAGGTATTTGATCTATTCCCTAGCTTTGATGAGTCTGTTTGTGATGGTTTGTCACTTTGGAATTCTATGCTTTCTGGCTATGTTGTCAATGAACACTATGGACTGGCTCTCAATCTGGTTGCACAAATCCATCGGTCAGGTGTATATTTTGATTCCTACACTTTCAGTAGTGCTTTGAAGGCTTGCATCCACTTACTTAATTTGAGACTTGGGCATCAAGTGCATGGTTTGGTTGTCACCAGTGGCTATGGGTCAGGC
This sequence comes from Quercus ilex subsp. ballota, assembly GCA_032727855.1. Taxonomy (NCBI): domain Eukaryota; kingdom Viridiplantae; phylum Streptophyta; class Magnoliopsida; order Fagales; family Fagaceae; genus Quercus; species Quercus ilex. The sequence continues at coordinate 37,201,762 of CM064916.1, read as the reverse complement.
AATGTTGTTGGAAGCATTCTTATTGATCTGTATGCAAAACATGGGGATATTAAGGATGCATTAGGATTATTTCATAGGCTAGAGAAGAAAGATATCATGGCTTGGTCTGGTTTGATCACAGTGTGTGCTATAATGGGGTTAAGCTCATTGGTCTTTTCCCTGTTTAAAGATATGGTTGATTTGAATCTTGAAGTAGATCAGTTTGTTATTTCAAATGTTCTGAAGGTTTGTTCAAGTTTAGCATCTATTCAAAGTGGTAAGCAGGCTCATGCTTTCTGTGTTAAGAGAGGATTTGACACAGAGGAGGTAACAGTTACAGCTCTCATTGACATGTATTCAAAATGTGGTGAAATTAAGGATGGGTTAGCTTTGTTTGATTGTTTGCCAAAAAAAGATGCTGTGTGCTGGACTGGGATCATTGTGGGGTGTGGGAATAATGGAAGAGCAACAGAAGCAATTAAATTTTTCAATGAGATGGTGGAATTGGGTTTGAAGCCAAATGAAATTACCTTTACAGGTATTCTTTCTGCCTGTAGACATGCTGGTTTGGTTGAAGAGGCGAGGATCATATTTAAGTCCATGAAAATTGAACATGGAGTGGAACCTCAATTGGAGCACTATTGTTGCATGGTTGATCTACTTGGCCAAGCTGGATGCTTCAAAGAGGCTGAGCAATTGATTGCTGACATGCCATTTAAACCTAACAAAACCATATGGTGCTCATTGCTCGGGGCCTGTGGAACTCACAACAACATGGAACTGGTTAATATTATTGCTGAACGCCTTCTTGCATCCTCACCAGAAGACCCTTCCGTATATGTGACACTTGCAAATGTTTATGCCACATCGGGAATGTGGGATAGTTTAAGCAAGTTAAGGGAAGCTGTCATGGAAATGGGTATGAAAGAAGCCGGAAAAAGCTGGATTGAGACCTCAGGCTAAGAAATCCTGATTCACTGCATGCATTGCATGGTGTAACTGGTTTGTCTAACACTTGAACAAAGTGTTTCCACCTTGGGGATTTGTGTGGAACAGTATCCATCTGTGTTCTGAAGTTAAGGCCGCTATTGTGTGAAACAACTGAATCACATTAATGAAATACAGAAACATTACAATGTATGTGATTTTTGGAAGGATCTTGGAAAGAAGATAACACTCAGCAACAGGATTCTCAGAGATTTTGCATTTCAGTGAATGGGTATATGTTGAATCACTTTCCTTTTCATGATTTCAGAATCTTTGCTTTGGTCAGGGATTTGTGACTGTGAAAATTGGAAGGCTGTGGGGAAAGAATAACTAAAGAGAAGATAAATTTGAGGAATTGATGGCCAAGGAAAAGGAAGTTAGAGGTAGAATCAGTGGAGAAAATATGGTTGATTCTCCATTGGTGCGTTTACTTGGCTGATTCCCATGATCTGTTCACACATCCAGCATAGTTTGAGACTACATTATGAAGGTTAGATTTGATTCCCAAGCATTATCATTGTATTAATGTTTCTAGACATTCTGCTTGATCATATTCATCTGGTAGTCCAGTATCAGCCAGTTGACCATTCCAATGTTCCTACGAAAAAACTTGTTAATACTTGCTGAATATTATTGAGGGAAAGAAGGAAAAGCAAGCTTCAATTTGGTGATGGGAAAAGAACAAGCTGTAAGATTGAGAAAACTACAATTCAATTTTATGAAAGTTCTCCTAGTAGTCTAGTACAATGTGGATCACTGGTATTGTGTAGTAAATCTGTAAAGTTATATGTAAATTAGATATTTTTGAATTACGAAGTCAAGCCACAGACAAGTCCTCAAGTTGACTCCCACACTGATTGGATGTTACGAATTAATGTTAGTTGGGGTTCAGAAAAAACAGCAGTCTTTAGAGTCCTCGAGCAAACTTACCAAATCCAAGCTCTATCTGCTTTAAATTTGTGTTTTTTGGGACTACCCTCCCGTGTGTCACTATCTGTAAGCACTGGAGCAACCCTTGCCTGTCGAAATTAACCATAGCTTGGGCTGTGGGTGGCCACAATAATGAGACTTTCAATTGGGCTATTGGTTCCTTCTCCAAGGTTAAACCCTTACAGGCTTACTATTGGAAATAAGCATGACCCTTCTCCAAAGTTGCACGTGCACTCGAACTAACCCATTGCTTTTTTTTTTCCTTTTTTTTAATGGAAGAAACTAACCCATTGCTAATTTAATTATGTTTCAATCTATAAACTAATATTTTATATATAATTTTAAAATACAAAAAAATTGAAATTTAAACATTTATAGAATAGACAATAGTTAAGTATAAGGAAATAATGTAATTTAAAAAACATATATAATAAAAAATTAAGTATATTGTAACATTAACAAATGTTTCATTATGTATAATTTGAACTCAACCTTTTAATGAATGTAAGAAAGAGGAAAATTGCAACCGAATTGAAGATAGTTTTTACCATCTCTTTCTTTTCTTTTCTTTTTTATGACATATGAGAACTTCGCTCAGATTAGTTGCACTGTGTAACAATCTTCACTGTTAAATAAACTCCTACAAACAACTGACTCTACCTGCCAGAATTGGTTACCGGGGTAATTCAAGGCCAAAGGCTTTTTAGCTCTAACAGGTGTGGTGGGCATTTTTTATATTATGGGCTAGATTGCTCCTGCCGTACTATGGCCTAATGATTCTAGGGTAGGAGAGTCGAAATTGACTTAATTGAAACCCAACTTAAGCCAACTTGTGCGCAGGCTAGAACCCCTGGTAGGGATCTTAATCACGTGCCCACAGCAGGGTATACTGTCACAAAAATGTTATAGCAGGAGAAACATAATACAACAGGATAGTTAAAATATTCTAGGGTAAACTACGTATTTGGTCCCTATCTTATACACCATATTTCAATTTGGTCCCTAACCTTTCAATTGTGTCAATTTGGTCCCTATCCTTTTAGTGTTGTGTCAATTTAGTCCTTACCATTATTTTTAGGATGAAAATTAATGACTCGTCTAATGGCCAAAATAAAAAAATTAGACTTCGTTGATGCGACAATACACAAAAATTTTATTTTGGCCATTTGTTATGTTGTCAATTTTCATTTAAGATATAACGATAGGGACTAAATTGACACGACACTAAAAAGTTAGGGATCAAATTGACACAATTGAAATGTTAGGGGTCAAATTGAAATATGGTGTATAAGACAGGGACCAAATATGTAATTTACCCAATATTCTAACTAAAGTACCAAAGATAATGTTTATATGATTTTGCAACAGGAAAATACGATAATATGAGTATGGCAGAAATAAATCAGTAACAAGAAAAATAACGTTAGCACTTGAACAATTATTATGAAAAAAGGAAGGGGGTCAGTTTGCTAAACTTGCCTCCTTGGTAGATTTAAGTCCAAGAAAGGAACTAATTTCCAATGTAGGCAATTTCACAGGGAAATTCTGCTATAGAAATTGCCTACTTTGGAAAATGGGCCCAAGTGGCTTAATCTCAAACTCTTAACTTGCTAGAGAGTAGGCTATTGAGAGGGAGAGAAATGAGTAGTCTATTGGTGCATGCTCTATCACTCCTCACACTCTTGTTTTCTCAGTTCACTTTCTACTCTCTTATTTTCTTTCTTTTTGTTTATCTTCTTTGTTTTCTATTTCTCTGTTTTTCTATGTTTCCTGTTGTTCCACCTTGTTGTTGTTTACTGTGCACGGCTAAGGCCTTTTTATATTGCCTACCATTATAAGATTTACCATTTTACCCATCAACTACTTTTGGCCTATTGTGGGTGTCTTTCCCAGACTACCCATATTCTGCTAGCTGCGCCACATTCCATTCCCAAACAAAGAGAGTTTTGTTTTATTTTCTTGCTTTCCATGGCATTCCCATCCAGATAAGGGCTAGGTATTCTCTCTTACTAACTCCTATAGCATACACCTAGTGATTCCAACTCATCTTTACCTCTTTTGGGTGGTATGTCATCCCAGCAGGACAATTCCCCCAAAAGAGCTTGAGCGAGAACTCCAAAATAGGCTTCCCCCCTTCTCCTTACCGCCAGACCACACCCTCTCTTACCTCTGACCCATGGCCTACCACCCCTGTATTGGTTGGGTACAAGTTGGTGATGCCTAAGTCTTGTGCGTGCTCCACTCCCATGTGAATCCATTGCTTGTCTGGTGTTCACGCGTTTGCTATTGCTTGTGGGTTGTCTAGTATTGCTGCTTGTTTAACCTTTTGTGGCGTGGGTGAGTCATTAGGTCTTTATTCTTCACATCTCGTTTCTTCTTTGGGCTAGGAATTGCTTGGACATGGGCTTTTTCTTCTTTAATTCAATCCCTGTGTCCTCTTACTTTTAGTTTGTGGGCTAACTTGTATTTCTGCCACGCCACTGCATTATTTCTACCATGATATCATTTAACTTGAATTTGTCGGCCTTCTTCTGGGACTGCCATGTATTATTCCTTCCCTTAATCTACGTTACCCAGTATTTCTGTTGGGTCAGTTCTCATATCATCTTGGGCTTCCTCGGCCCATTCTATTCCTTTGAGCATTCACGGCCCATTTCATTCCTTTGGGCATACTCGGCCCGTTTCATTCCTTGGGGCATCCTTGGCCCATCTCATTCTTTCCTACTTCTTACATTCCCATGGGTTTTTCCTAAATCTTTCGAGCTTACTCGGCCCAATTACTTGTTAGGACATATGTGTGTTCACTTGTTAAGAACATATGTCACTTATTTATGTAAATTGGCTAATCCTTTTGACAAAACGCACTCTACTTGTAATTGGGTAGTTCTAGGTGTTTTTAATGCTTCAAGAAACAAGGTTTCAAGATCAAGTGTTGAAGTCATCAAGTCTGTCCAAGAAAAAGCAAACTGAAGTGCAATTTCATTAAAGCTCGACACCTACTCGATAGCTACCTCGACACTTGCTATCTGTCGAGATTTATAATTTCAGATTTTCTGATCTAATTATCTTGGGATCCGTGAATATACTTTTGGGCCTTCTTTTCTTCTAACCCTAAACATATAAAAGGATTGTTTTAAGAGCTGTCAAACTGTACACAAGTTGCAAAAGCATTGAGCAATCTCTGTTCAAGCAAATTGTGATCAAAAGACGAAGTTCTTAACCTAGTTCATCTTCTCTCAAAAAGTTGCTGTGTATTTGCACCATAGGGTTTTGTAACCAAGCATCTTCCTGATCTTCATTGTGTATGATGAACTGAAGAACTTTGCAGCCAACCTCTCCTTCTTAGTTGGTGTTTGAAGTTGCGTACTGGGATCCGCGTATTGGTTAGTCACGTACTTGGGAGCCGTGCATCAAAGGTGGGAATTGTCACTATAGATCAAGTCCAATTGGGTATTGGGGTAAGGGTTCAACTGTAGGTTGGTAAGGTACTTGGGATTCCTTTACTTGTAACCGCTTGATTTGATAATAGTGGAGTTTCGGGAGTGGTGACCTGAAAATCACCTGGTGGGGTTTTTGCCGTTAGGGTTTTCCCCATTCGTAAACAAATCACCGTATTATTTATTTTCCGCTGCATATTTAGTTTTTGGTGATTTGTTTGTGCTTCCGCGTATTTGCATGTTAAATTGATTAATTAATTAATTGGTTTAATCACAAGGGGTCATTCAGTTTGTGGCCTATCAAGTGGTATCAGAGCAGGCACACTCTGATTAGGTTTAATCTTTGCTGTGTTGATCCATTGACCCTTGTTTGTCATGGATAGAGAACAATCTTTAATCATACCTCCTTTATTTGATGGCACTAACTATGCATACTGGAAAGTACGCATGAGAGCCTTCTTACAGTCTTTAGATGAGAAGGTGTGGCAAGTTGTAGAGATTGGCTGGACTAAGCCAAAAGAAGAACCGGCCAATTGGGATGATGCTAAGATCAAGGCGGCTAACTTCAACAGCAGAGCGCTAAATGCCCTATTTAGCGCAGTCACCAATGAGGAGTTCAAGAAGATATCCTCAATTGAAATTGCTAAGGAGGCTTGGACCATCCTCCAGACAACCTATGAAGGAACAAAGGCTGTCAAAGATTCAAAACTTCAGAGGCTCACTACAAGCTTTGAAGAAATTAAGATGGAGGAGGATGAGTAGTTTGATGAGTTCTATGCCAAGCTCAAGGACATAATGAACTCAGCCTTCAATCTTGGGGAAACCATCCCTGAACCCAAGATTGTAAAGAAGGTGCTCAGATCTCTACCTGAGAGATTTCATGCCAAGATTACGGCAATTAAGGAATCAAAGGATATAGACAAAATTCCTTTGACTGAGCTGGTTGGAAACTTGCAAACCTATGAGATAGGGTTATCTAGGATTGGCAAGTCAAGTAAAGGCAAAAGCATGGCCTTGAAGGCAAAGAGCAGTGACACAGATGAGTCTTCTGATGATGATGATTCCAAGATGAAGTCCTAGATTACCCGGCAGTTCAAGAAGTTTATGAAGAATGCCAATGGAAGGAGCATCGACAAGGACCGCAAGCAGTTCAGTTCTTCTCAGTTTAAAAGCCAAGACAAAGGGAAAAAGGATGCTAAGGAGGGCGGTCAGTATACTGTTCCCGAAGGACCAAAGTTCTTTGGGTGTCATGGGTTCGGACACATGAAACATGAGTGCCCTACATATCTCAAGAGCATTGGGAAAAGCAAGGCACTTGCTGTAACCCTAAGTGACACTGAGCCTGAAGATGATTCCGACAATGAGGATGACGGAATCTTAAATGCCTTCACTGCCACAATCAATCCTACTGAAGGGATTGTTGAAGAAGTGGATGAAGAAGAAGAACTGATGGAGTCCAAATTTGAAAAGATAGATGATCAAGATGATATCCATTCAGTCTATGAGAAGCTTTATAAGCTCTCTGAAAAGCATGAGAAATTATATAGGCTGGCCCCCAAGAAGCTCAGTGATGTGGAACTTGATCGTGAAGAGTTGTCCACGAAGTTTGATGAGGCAAATCAAACTATTGGAGCACTGAGATTTGAGAACAACTTTTTGGCCGAGAAGACCAAGAAGCTTGAAGCAGAGCTGTTTCAAGTCAGAGCTCAACTAGAGAGGACTTCAAGTGCAAAGTTTGATGAGATGCTTAGCATTCAGAAATCTGCTTCGGATCGAACTGGTTTGGGGTATGGTATTTCTTTCTCTAATACTGTTTCTACTAGCAATACTGTTTTTGTTCCTCTTGCTAATAACACTAAAATTGAGAATATTGATGTTAAAACTAAATTAGCTAGTGAGAACTTAGACAAGAGTAAATCTATCTTAGGAGCACCCCCTAAGCAAGATAAGAATACTGCTAAAAACCCTAGGGCTAAGAAAGCTAACTCTCAAAAGCCTAAACAAAAGAAGCAGCATCTCTGTCATCATTGTGGAACTACTGGTCATACTCGACCAAATTGCTATAAGTGGTTAGCCACTCAAAAGAGCAATGGCATGATAGCATCTGGAAGCCAAAATCAGCTTCAATCCTCTCTTGCTCCTCTTAGAGATCTTCTGAAAGCCCTCATGTTCCTTTCGAACTTGAACGGTTTAAATTATTCCCCCTCACCGCCTGTTCAAGGATTCAATCAAAGGAAAGGTTCTTCCAAGGTGTGGAAGAAAAAGGACTCTAAGTGATTTCATCACTTTCTTTTCCCCTCTTGTTTTTCTTGTTTGTTGCATTGCTTGTGTGTTTTTCTTTTCTGGTGAGTCAGTCTAGTTTTTGCTTTGCTTTGATAACATGTTTTTGTTTATTTATTTTCAGTTTTATTTATTTTGTTTTTGATATAAAAAAAATAAAAAAAATTGAAAAATTGAAAAATACAAAAACAGTGTGTGTTTTGTGTACTTTGATATTTGTATACCTTGCATGGCCAATGAAACAAAGTTTTCAAAACTTTGCATCTCTTGTAACTTAGATGAGCATCTCTATGCACAACTAAGCAAGTGAGCTTTGTGGCTCTTGTTTGTGATGAGTAAGATTAAGTTATCTCTTAAACTTAACACTCATATCACTCTTTTTGACGGGTAGGACTAGAAAATCCTAAGAGAAAGGCATAAATGACCATCTCACCACTGTTGCCCGCCAATCATAGTATGACACCTGTATGCTTCGGCATAGCAAAAGTGCAGTGTCATAGACACCTGTATGCTTCGGCATAGTAAAAGTGCAGTGTCAAAGACAGCCGTATGCTTCGGCATAGCAAAAGTGCAATGTCTATGCTTAACATGTTGGGTATTTCTTTTCTCTCTTTTTATGCCCATGCATGATATGCTTAAAAGAAAATATGCAAAGAAAATATAAAGCAAAAAGATTAAAAAATGCTTTAAACATGATTGCAAGCGTGTTTTCTAGGAGATGTGGGAGTCATAGGATGTACCTTAAAGGTGATAGTCCCCATCAAACAGTTATGATTGTGTGTGAGTTAAAGTTATTTTCTCATATCTCAGATCATCATAACATGTATACACATATGCAATCTTGCGATGTTTTTCACACACAACACGCAATATTCTTTGCTACTCTTGATACATGTGCAGGTACAATGTGATTTGGTCATCACAAGTGTTTACATATGCTAATGTATGCTCTCTAAACTGTCTTGACTTATTTTTGAAATATAAAATTGGTTAAACTTGTTTAGTATGTGTGTGTGTGTTTTTTAGGATCTATGTGCCTAAAATTTTGTTGAGAGATGATTTTGAGAGCTTTTTATGTTGAGTGGATCATTGGTTGAGGTATATGTTGGATTGCATTCATGTCTGTATTTTTCACTTCTTGAAAAACTGCTTTTCACTGATGGCTCGACACCTCCTCGACACCTCCTCGATACCTGGTCATCTGTCGAGCTTCTCATACCTTTTCTAATCGCAATCTCGACACCTGTCTCGACACCTGGTGGATCGATCGAGAAAGTTTCTGTCTTCTCGATAGCTTCTCAACACCTGGTCGATCGATCGAGCTTCTTATCTCTGAAATTGGTCTTGTACCTCGACACCTTCTCGACACCTTCAGCTGTCGAAGGCCATTTCCTCGATACCTTCCTCGACAGCTTCCTCGATACCTCTCGACACCTCAGCTGTCGTTACTGAGGTGTCTATAAAAGCTCCTGTCGCGATTTTCACTCATTTCTCTCGATCTCTCTCGATCTGTCCGAGGCGTTTCATCTCCCAAACATTTTTCTCTCACTCAAATCTTCAAATCTTCATCATTTTTGGTCTTCCCTTGATTTCCATCACCTGGTATGTTCTTTTTCCCTTCCTTTTTCATGCATTTCATGTTTTGAAACCTAGGTTTTGGGAGTTTTTGAAATTTTTGGGGTTTTTCAAAATTGATGAGTTTTTCTTCAAATTTTGGTTTGGGTTTGCACTTAAATGTTTTCAAAATGTCATACATTACATTTCATGTGCATTATAATGATATTTACATGCATTTAGATGTGTGCTCTATGTTTGTGTGCTGCTAGGATTGGATGGGGCTGAGCCCATGATGTTTTTTTTCCTTTGCATGTCAAATGTTCATGCATTCCCATGCATACGTACCTGTTGTTCAATATATTTGATCTATTTGAACTGTGTTGGGACTTTTCTAATTGTCTCCCTCTCTATCTCTTTCTCATTCTTTTACGTTAGTAGTGTCTATGGCACCCAAACGTAAATCCACTCCTGCTCGGAACCCTCTGCGTTCTGGAGCTTCCTCTTCTTCTGACTCTGCTCCTCTTAACCTTCGATTCCGTGATAGAGATGCCCACAAGGCATTTTCTGAGAACTTTTCTAAACGAGGTGTTCATTCGGAACGCCAAGTCATTCTGGCGGACTTCGCCGACACTGACCTTCCCTCTGTTATTCACAGTAGGGGATAGGGGTCACTGTGTGACGTCCCGGTCACTTGCCCTCTCGTGCTAATACAAGAGTTTTACTCCAACATGCATGGGATAGATCGTTCAGTACCTCTCTTTTTCACTCGCGTTCGAGGTACGCGCATTTCTGTTACACCGCAGCTAGTTGCGGATGTGCTTAGGGTACCTAGGATAGATTTTCTTGATTACCTTTCCTGTGAGCGTCTGAGGACTGTGTCCAAAGATGAGCTCATCTCTGCCTTCTGTCAGCGTCCTGCTGATTGGGGTGAGCATCAGTACACATCATGTAGGCCTTTTGCTAAAGATCCTAGATTTCTTAACATGGTGATGACCTTTGTACTCCATCCACTCTCTCACTACAACTCTATCACAAAATCTCGTGCTCGATTTTTGCTATCACTTCTAGAGCATCTTACTATAGATTTTCCTTCTCATTTCATCCTTTCTATCATATATGTCCATCTAAATTCGGCGTCCCGTGATAAGCTCATCTTTCCTTCCGCTATCACGAGGATCTTAAGCCATTTTTCTATCCCTTTTCCTGTGTCCGACCACTTCACTCACATCTGTGCCATAGATGTCGCTATCGTAAAACGTAATGAGACTCAGTTTAGGTCGTGACAGACGACTGCCACTCCTCCCTCCCGTTCAGCTCCGTCCAGATCAGCTTCATCCAGATCCGCTCCTTCTACATCTGCTCCTTCTTCCTCTACGGGCGATGTATCTCTTAGAGATATTATGGCGCAGCTGTAGCGCATGGACACTCGCCTTGATACACTCTCCACTGAGCTATATCAGGTGAATGTTCGTGTTGGTCGTATTGCACGACGGCAGGCGACCATGGGTGGTTTTGCTCCAGAGACTACTCCTTCACCACCTACTCCAGCAACTTCAAATTCTGAGGATGATAAGGATGATGATGATGATGATAATGGGGATGCTAGCTCTACTGATGAGATGTCTACATGACACTCTACCCTTTGTCACTCGTGACAAAAAGGGGGAGTAGTTTTGGGATTATGAGAGCAGTCATCTTAAGGGGAGAGTTAGTATAGGACATTTTGATAGGGGGAGTGTTGATATTTTTTAGGGATGTAGTATGGTTTTGATGTATCTTTTCTTTTCTATTCTTTATAGATACATTGATCTTGTATATGAGGTCTTTTGACCAGTTTTACATACATTGTACTTATCTTCTTTCTATATGTGGATGTATGTTTCTTTCACCTCTCTCTACATGTATTGTTTCTTCTCTATCTTTATACACATGATTCTTATACTTGTATGCAATCTATTTATTTCTGTTTCACACAAGATGCCTTGATGAGTTTTGTTTAAAGTATTTCAGAAATACAAGTTGTCAAAGTCTACTTGCCATAAACTCTCTTCTTGCAAAGTTTTTCAATAGTTTGTGTTAGGATAGATTTTATTCTATTCAACAAGTGAATATGAGTTGAGTGATTTATGACTTCTCTCATATGCTCATTTGTTTGTTGTGGTTTTGTCACGGATTGCCAAAGGGGGAGATTGTTAGGACATATATGTGTTCACTTGTTAAGAACATATGTCACTTATTTATGTAAATTTGCTAATCCTTTTGACAAAACGCACTCTACTTGTAATTGGGTAGTTCTAGGTGTTTTTAATACTTCAAAAAACAAGGTTTCAAGATCAAGCGTTGAAGTCATCAAGTCTGTCCAAGAAAAAGCAAGCTGAAGTGCAATTTCATTAAAGCTCGACACCTGCTCGATAGCTACCTCGACACCTACTATCTGTCGAGATTTATAATTTCAAATTTTCTGATCTGATTTTCTTGGGATTCGTGAATACGCATTTGGGCCTTCTTTTCTTCTAAGCCTAAACATATAAAAGGATTGTTTTAAGAGCCGTCAAACTGTACACAAGTTGCAAAAGCATTGAGCAATCTCTGTTCAAGCAAATTGTGATCAAAAGACGAAGTTCTTAACCTAGTTCATCTTCTCTCAAGAAGTTGCTGTGTATTTGCACCATAGGGTTTTGTAACCAAGCATCTTCCTGATCTTCATTGTGTATGATGAACTGAAGAACTTTACAGCCAACCTCTCCTTCTTAGTTGGTGTTTGAAGTCGCGTACTGGGATTCGCGCATTGGTTAGTCACATACTTGGGAGCCGTGCATCAAAGGTGGGAATTGTCACTACAGATCAAGTCCAATTGGGTATTGGGGTAAGGGTTCAACTGTAGGTTGGTAAGGTACTTGGGATTCCTTTACTTGTAACCGCTTGATTTGATAATAGTGGAGTTTCGGGAGTGGTGACCTGAAATCACCCGGTGGGGTTTTTGCCGTTAGGGTTTTCCCCATTCATAAACAAATCACCGTGTTATTTATTTTCCGCTGCATATTTAGTTTTTGGTGATTTGTTTGTGCTTCCACGTATTTGCATGTTAAATTGATTAATTAATAACTTGGCTAATTAATTAATTGGTTTAATCACAAGAGGTCATTCAGTTTGTGGCCTATCATTACTATATCCTTTACTTTTGGGTTTATTGGCCTTTGAACCAATCTCATTTACTAGTTCCTTTCTTTGGCCTCCTCCGGCCCATCTTTGCTTGCTTTCTACTTCTTATGATTTCCATAGGCTTACTACTTCCTTCTTTGAGGCTTCTTTAGGCCTATTTGCTTTCTTTGGAGCCCTTTTACTATTTTGTGGGCTTGTATACCATTATTCCTGCCATTCGGGGCCTATTGGTTTTTTCTTACTTTGCTAATTCTTCTTTCTTCACCCCTTTTATATTGTTGGACTTCTTATTGCCATTGGGCTTTTTCTTTTTGCCAAAATGGGCTCAACAACAGGCTAAGCAATTTATCCTCATGCCGAAGAGGCCTTTGCCATCTATATTATGCTTACCTAGGCTTGTAGCATCCAAAATCCAACCATATGATTTTAAAATATTAATTTAATAAAAAGTTATTAATTAATTATACATGTATAACTTAAACCGAACTCTTACGCAATATAGCTAAAAGCTTTTTTTCCTTTTGTCCCAAACAAGAAAGGAGCTGGTCCTAGCAATTAAACCATAGTCCAGCTAATTGAGCCCGACCCAACAGGACAAAGCAAACAAGAAGGACCCAAATGGTGGATTCCACCTAGGTCAAATTGTGGAGAAAGTATTTGATATCAAATAATACCATATCAGCGGTATCAAAATTCAATAAGTGTGAAATATGTTAGCAAAAAATAGCTAACTCACTAATAATTGAAAGACATGTGTTAATGGGTAGTTATTTTTACACAAATATCTCTTATTTAATAGATTTTGATACGGATGATATGGTATCATTCGATAAAATTTACTTTTTCCAAATTGTGAGCCCCATATTTCTTATATTAGTATTTGTCACTGTCTGATTCCATAAGGTCAATCCCGTGTTGTCCGAGTCTTTCACAGTTCCACCATATCTATTATGCAATCGCAATGGTCGTGGACAGTTGGGTGTCTCCCCCATAAAGTTCTTCTCATGCTACGTTGCTTTCTTCTTCAATCATTTCACTGCGACTGCGTGTCTCTCTCTTCACTCTTTAGTCTTCACCACGAGCTTATATTTGTCAAGCACGGGTTAATGTTATTCCTTCCTTTCACCATTTTCAATGACCATAAATCTAAAAAGCAGTGTGTAAAAGCTACGGAGAACTTGCATGCAGAAACTCCTTTTTGGCCCATTTGTTTCGCGCGCCAAACTTGAGTCGAGAACAAGCTAATCAAATAGGTAATGACCAATTTGACCTCTTATCCACTACGTGGCCTAAGTCCAATATTGAGTCTATTGCTATGAGGCGCAAGGACATAGATTCAAGCATATGGATACAATGTGACGATATAGACGATTCTCGAAAAATTAGGAAACGAATGTTGGAGATGTGTATATTCATTAAAAATTAATAATTTGTTAGGAAACGAATGATACAAAGGCTCTTCTATTTTTTTTTTTTTTCATAAGAGTTAATAATTTGCATCCATTATAATTTAGGATTACAACATTTTCTAATCATAAAAGTATCAGGGAGGTGATAAGTGATGCGTTTTGGATGAAATAATTTTTCATTACACTCTTAGATATTTTTGTAATTGAAAACTGTAGTAATCTCAAATTATAATAGATTCAAATTATTAACTTTTTTCTCAAAAAAATAGAAGAGTTACGCGCGTGCTCAGAAGATAGTAATTTTTTAATGGGAGTTATATATGAAGTTATTTATAATCTTAGAAGATAGTAACTTAGAGCCCGTTTGGATGGAGGGGAGAAAGAGGGTGAGTAGAAGAGAGTAGAGTAAAGTTGACTAAAAATATGCTAATTTTGGGCCAAATCTACTCTACTCTTGCTCAATCCAAACGGACCATTAGTAAAAAAAATCCATAAAAATAACTAAAAAAATAAATAATTAAATTTGTGTAAATTATTTAAAACACCTTGAATACAAAAATGTTAGTAGCTTTTGAATACATTTGTACACATCCATAACCACATTCTGATTTCCGGATGAAAGCAAGTTCACAGATTTCTTCCACAATTCTTATGTTTCTCATCACATGCACGTTGAGCTTTACTTGAAACAATTAATTAAATATTTTCTTTTGGATAGGGGAAACAATCAATTTAATACTACACACTTGACATCAGAGGTAAGCATCCATTTTCTAAAGACCAATTTTTAATAATAAAATATATATATATATATATATATATATTGTGGGTGCCCAAGGACCGAGGAGGAAGATGAATGGTCGCAGTAATGACGCCAAGGTGCTGTAAGCCATAGGTCCAAGGGAAGAAGCCGCCCGAGGAGGGGAAGAAACGAATCATGGTACTCTGAGGCACTCTGAGGGGAAGTTAGGATCAAGAGAGAGTGGAAGATAGTGGGTATTAGGGGAGCTTTAGGCCTAGTGTAGCCTGTTGCATCCGCATTAATTGGAGGACAACAGTTTTATCAACCGCATTAATGAGGAAGTGACCTGAATAGTGTAGGCCACAGCTAAGCAAATTCCTACCACCACCTACTTCAGATGTGAAAAGTAACAAGTGTCGGAAAAAGAGGGGGGTAAGGTAGAAATGGATGGTGAAGCTACGGTGGAAAGGAGCTACAAAATGAAAGGAAAGAGCATTGGAAAGGGGAGATCGAAGGGAAAAGAGAGAAAAGAGAAATAGAGTGGTATGCATTGGAGAAGAAAAGGGAACAGCATCATTTTCTATGTGAATCCCGCCTCCTCGGGAGCCTTTGTGTAAACCTTGATGCTCATTTATTTTGGAATACAAATCTGATTCTTCCCTATAATTGTCCTTGGGCAAAGCTCATTGTTGTTGTTCCTTCCCATCTATTACCATTTTTTATTGATTTTGGCCAAGTTTGAAAGATACGACCCATTACTCTAAGTGGGCTTAGGTCATAAACTTTTTTGGTCCTTACAATTGGCGCCGTTTGTGGGAACAATAAGTTGTGGTTAATCTACCCTGAGTACGTATGGCCAACGTTGGTCCGGATAGGGAGGAATCAGTTGGCTCCCAGAGGGAGAACCAATTCATTAACATGGACTAAAGGAAAGACAGACAGCATACCCCAAGTGTTGTGGTGGAATCTCATCACACTGAGCGTACTGAGCGAAGCCGTTCCAAGTCCAGGAGTTAAGTTTCACGTGACTAGGAAACACTGAAGCTACAAAGGGAAGTTGACCATCTGCGTAGGAAACTGAGACGCAGGAAACATGATACAGGGAGCCCATCTTCCCCCATCAAGTGAGGGCTCAGAGGGAAGCCGTGACCACTCGTACCGGCACAAGTCTAGAACTCCTCTTAGTGAGTATTACTCAGCCTGTTCACAGCAGGACAAGTTGGAGAGAGGCCATAACAAGCATGTAAAGGGACCTTCTCGTCACACCATGGAAAATGACGCTATGAGCAAAGCCCTACGGTAGATTTCCAAGTCCCCTTTTGTGAGAAGGATTAATAAGGTCAGGCTCCCCCATCGGTTCTCCCAGCCAACATTCACCATATATACTAGAAGGACTGATCCCGTGGAGCACGTCAGCCACTTTAATCAAAAGATGGCTGTCCATGCCAACAATGAAGCCCTTATGTGCAAGGTGTTCCCCTCCAGGCTTGGGCCTGTTGCCATGCGTTGGTTTAATGCATTAGAGGAAGGATCAATTGGGTCCTTTGAAGAACTGACAAGGGCATTCGGGGCTAGATTTATAACATGCAGTAGAGTCCCCAAGCCAATGGATTCTTTGTTGTCTATGGCCATGCGGGAGGGGGAGACCCTCAAAACCTATTCAGACTGGTATTGGGAAATGTACAATGAAGTGGATGAAGATTTTGAGGATGTTCGGTGAGGACCTTCAAGGTTGGCCTCCCGATTAAGCATGATTTGAGGAAGTCATTACCAATGAAGTCTGCCTCATGCGCTAGCTCATGGATCGCATTGACAAATACAAGAGGTTGGAAAATGACCAGATACGGGGAAAAGGGAAAGCCAAAATGTTCCCCGAGAAGAGGGATCCTCAGCGAGGAGGGTACCATAATGACCGGTCCCGAAGAGACTTCCCTAGCCATACAGCATCCACGAGGGTTCAAATGATCAACTCACCATTCAAGGAGCCAATGTACCAGATCTGGAGAAGATAAAAAAACGAGCCATTTTTTAAGTGGCCCAACAGGATGGGTGGCGGTCCGTCCAAGAGAAACCTAAGCTCTAATGCCATTACCATCGGGACAGAAGGCACACCACGAAGGACTGCAAGACTCTACGTGATCACCTCAATCAGTTGGCAAGAGCAGGGAAACTCAATTACTTCCTGCATCAGCCTGCGGAACAGGCCGAACACTCAGGAAATGGGATGCATGGAAACGACACTCCTCAGCTAGCATTGGGCACTATTAATGTGATCCTGGCTAGGCCAGGGGGTCGCGTTATGCCAAGCTCTGGAGTCATGTCTGTGGTGAGGGGCTCCAACCTGGAAGCTAGAGATCAAACTCCCAAAAAAGCGAGGGTGATGGTTAACGCTACCTTGGGTTTTTCAGAAAAGGACAAGCAGGGAACCCTCCAGCCACATGATGACACCCTAGTTGTTACAGTTAGGATTGGGGGCTATGATATGAAAAGAGTACTGGTTGACCAGGGAAGTGGAGCAAAAATCATGTACCCAGACTTGTACCGGGGGCTGAACTTAAGGCCCGAGGACCTGGCCAAGTACGATTCCCCGCCGATGGGTTTTGATGGGAAGATGGTAGTCCCCTGAGGAATGATAAGATTGCCCTACAAGTTGGTGATGTGGAGGTCCAAGTTGATTTCATAGTAGTAGATGCGTTCTCTCTATACACAGCCATCTTGGCTAGACCCTGGCTTCACGCCGTGGGCGTAGTGCCCTCAACGTTGCACCTAAAGGTCAAGTACCCCACTCAGGGGAGAGTGGGAATATTATTGGGTGATCAGGCCATGGCCAGGCAATGCCTGGATCAGCAATAGTGTAGCGGTCTTTAGACCCCACCGCGATGACTAAAGATCCAATCCCATAGCAGTTAAAGGGGTCTGCAGGGGGCCAACAGACCAAGACGTTGGAAAAGTCATCAGAGGAGTTAGAAAAAGTGATAATAAGGTTAGAAAGTGAGCGGTATTTCCAAGTAGGCTCACGGTTGCCACCCATGAAAAAGGTTGAGTTGGTGAAGTTCCTAAAGGAGAATATTGACGTGTTTGCATGGGATGCGTATGATATTCCAAGAATTGATCCCAAGTTGGCTTGTCACCACTTAAACATGAATCCCGAGGCAGTGCCATGAAAGCAAGCTCCTCAGCGGTCATCCAAAGACCACACCAAGGCAGTCAGGACGGAGGTGAATAAGTTGAAGCAGGCTAGAGCCATCAAAGAAATCTTCTATCCCGAGTGGCTGGCCAACACGGTAGTGGTTAAAAAGAAGAACGGGAAGTGACGAGTGTGAGTGGATTTTACGGACTTGAACAAAGCCTACCCAAAAGGCCCCTTCCTAATCCCTAGGATTGACCAACTAGTTGACACAACGATAGGACATTCTCGAATGAGCTTTCTGGACGCCTTTCAAGGCTATCACCAGATACCTCTGTCATTGCCTGACCAGGAGAAAACGGCCTTCTGCACCCCCAATGGAAACTATCATTATCAGGTAATGCCCTTCGGCCTCAAAAACGCAAGATCCACCTATCAGAGAATGGTAACATGTATTTTTGAAGGACAGATTGGAAGGAACATGGAAGCATACATTGATGATATGGTAGATAAGAGCAAAAAGGTAGAAGATCACCTGGCTGATTTGGGAGAAACTTTCTTAATGTTAAGAAAACATAAACTACGCCTCAATGCATCCAAGTGCTCTTTTGGGGTCAGTTCGGGCAAGTTCCTTGAGTACATGATAACCCACCGTGGAATCGAAATCAATCCAGAATAAATCAGGGCTACTAATAGCTTGCACCCTCCTCGGAATCCCAAGGAGGTGCAAAGGTTGACTGGGATGACTGCAGCCCTAAATAGGTTCATCTCTCGATTTGTAGACAGGTGTCGTCCTTTCTTCCAACTGCTGCACAAGTGGAAGGATTTTCAGTGGACCAAGGAATGCGTGACGGCATTTGAGGAACTCAAACAGTACTTATCTAATCCGTCGATACTTTCCCGACCTAATAAGGAGGAAGTGTTGTATGCATACCTAGCAGTCACCAAGCACATTGTTAGCTTTGTCCTGGTCAAGAACGAGGACGAAATTTAGAGGCCCATCTATTATGTTAGCAAGTCCTTGCAGGAGGTTGAGATGCGCTATCTTCCCTTAGAAAAAGCAATACTAGCCATTGTGCACACCACCAGGAAACTTCCTCATTAATTCCAAGCCCATACCGTGGTGGTGCTTACGCAGCTTCCCTTGCAAGCCCTACTAAAAAATCTGATTACACTGGCAAGATTGCCAAGTGGAAGACCAAGTTAGGAGCCTATGATATCAAGTTCATGCCCCGAACGACCATAAAAGGGCAGGTTTTAGCAGACTTTATAGCTGAGTTCACTGAGGGTGCACTCAAGGAGGAAAGTGCAGTTATGGGTACGCTGGTCTCATCGGCCACCGTTTCCCCCTCTTGGAAAGTCTTTATGGATGGAGCTTCCAACAAAAAGGGAGCAGGAGTAGGGGTTGTGTGGTTACCCCCGAGAAGCTGATAATGGAGAAGTCGTTACGACTGGGGTTCTCGGCCACCAACAATGAAGCAGAATACGAAGCCTTGCTAGCAGGGATAAACATGTTCAGGCTTCTGGGAAGAGAAATAGTGGAATTTTACTCGGATTCTAGGCTGGTCGTGGGCTAAGTCAATGGTGATTTTAAGGCTCGGGATGAAAGGATACAGGGGTACCTTGCCAAAGTACAGAATGCCCGAGCTCATTTTAAGGGTTTTATCTTGAAGCAAATTCTGAGAGGGTAGAACCCGCATGCAGATTCTCTTGCAATGTTAGCCACTTCACTTAAGTCAAGTCTTCCTCGAGTTGTTATTGTTGAAGAGATGGATACCTCAAGTCTCATGGGGGCACCGTTGTTAGGAGTATGCAGCATCCATGTGGAGCCGAGCTAGATGGACCTCATAGTAACCTTTTTGAAGAGGGGATCCTTGCTGGAAGACAAGTTCGAAGTGGAGAGGGTACGCAGGGCTGCCCCTCGCTATTAGTTGTCTGAGGAGCAGAAGTTGTATAAACGCTCTTACTCAAGACCATATCTATTGTGTGTGTACACCCAGTAGCCGTGGAGCCTTTATTAGAAGAATTGCATGAGGGAATTTGTAGGAGTCATACCGGAGGAAGGTCTCTAGAGCATAGAGCCCTCACCCAAGGGTACTGGTGGCCCAACATGCGACAAACCTCCCAGGATTATGTAAAAAAGTGCGACCGATGTCAAAGGTATGCCCCAAATATTCATCAGCCAGGGGGATTTCTGAATCCTTTGTCTAGCCCCTGGCCATTCGCTCAATGGGGCCTAGATATAGTGGGACCCTTTCCTCGGGCCGTAGGTAACCGAAAATGGCTCCTCATCAGCACAGATTACTTTACCAAGTTGGTGGAAGCTGAGCCCCTCTCCAACATCAGGGACGTGGATGCCAAGAAATTCATCTGGAAAAACATCATCACCAGGTTTGGGGTGCCTCATACACTGATCTTGGATAACGGCCTCCAATTTGACAGTAAAGCTTTCAGGAGATATTGTGGGGATTTGCGGATCAGGAACGGATACTCTACACATGCTTATCCCCAAGGGAATGGGCAGGCCGAGGCCACCAATAAAGTTATAATGGCCGGACTAAAGAAGAGGCTGGACGGTGCAAAAGGAAAATGGGTGGATGAGCTACCCCACGTGCTATGGACCTACCATACTACACCCTGAAAATCAACAGGGGAGACCCCATTCTCAATGACGTATGGGTCAGAGGCAGTAATCCCCCTTGAAACCGGATTTTCAACTCTGAGAACGGATCAATTCAATGTTGAAGAGAACCACCACTTACTCCTAGACAACCTGGACCTGGCCGAGGAAAGACAAAAGGTGGCAACAATGAAGATGGTTTACTATCAACAAAAACTTAAGCAACGATATGATAAAGGGGTCAAATCCAAACCCTTGGCCCCGGGAAACCTAGTCTTGAGGAAAGTAGTGGAGACAACCAAGAACCCTACTTAAGGCAAGCTGGGTCCCAATTGGGAAAGGCCATATAGAATCACTTCCGTAGCGGGTATTGTGGCCTACCACTTGGAGGACTTGGATGAAAATGTAATCTCCCGCCCCTGGAATGTAAACAATCTACAGCGTTATTACTATTAATAAATTCTGCTGCCATTCATATCTTGCTTGATCATATCTTATTATGGATGTGTTAAACAGAACCTAGGACTTGCTTGGCTCCTCAGGTCACAAGCCTAGGGTAAATTAACATCGCAAAATTTTTCTAAGTGTTAAACAGAACCTAGGACTTGCCTGGCTCCTCGGGTCACAAGTCTAGGGTAAATTAACATCGCAAAATTTTTCTAAGTGTTAAACAGAACCTATGACTTGCCTGGCTCCTCGGGTCACAAGCCTAGGGTAAATTAACATTGCAAAATCTTTTCTAAGAGATAAATGGGACCTAGGCCTTCCTGGTTCCCCTAGGTCACAATCCAAGGCAATTACTTGGGTTTCTAAGATAATGCTAGCAGGTTTGTTTGAATCTGAGTCCTATTCCAAGTAAGTACTGATTGATAAATTATATAAGTTCTATAAGTTAGCCAACTACTTGTGTTGTCATAAATTTCCACAGCGTGATTATTAGAAAGATAAAAAGATAACTAAAGCATGAGATGACAGGTGCATAGTGAATGAAGAATATATATGAGTAAAAAAAAAAAAAAAAAACAACAACAACAATAACAACAACACAAAAACAATAAAGAGTAGCGAGCATATAAATTTTCTTTCATTAAAGATGTAAGGATTGTAATACAAAAAAGAAGAAGAAAAGGGCACCATATATACAATGGCCCACTACAAAAATTCCCTAAGGAACTAAACTATGCTTTGGGCTCCTTCTCCTTAGTGCCCTTCTTCTCCTGCTCTTTCTTCTCCTACTCCTTCTTCTCCTTCTTCCTTTTCAATGACACCCCCTCGGGCACCCCCTCTTCGGCCTCTACATCCACCACGGCGTCTAAAGGTGGGAGTTCTTTTGTTGTCCCTTTTCCTTTAGACAAGGTGGGAAAGGGAATAGGGTCTTTTTGCTCCACGGAAGAAGGGAGAGCAGGGTTGAGATCCATTAGAGGTTGAGGAAGAGTGGGTGCCAGGCGCAAGGTCGGGGGGTAGTACACCCTATCAAGGGCACGAAACTTAGACTCAGGGTCAACCCCCGCGGCATTCATGGCCTAGCCCCAGACCTCCAGGCAAAAGGCACGAGCAACATCACGAAGTTAGGCAGTAAGACTCTCAGCTGTCTTAGTCATGCCTGCATCGTAAGCTACTTGCTTGGTCTGAGCCTTCTCAACCTCTTTGACCTCCAGCTGCTTATTCGCCTGCTTTAGCTCTACCACTATGAGAGCCATCTTGCTCTCAGCCTTCCTTTGGGCCTCTAGGGCCTCGGCAGCTTGCTTCTCATAGCCCTTCAGAACAGACTCAGCATTTCGCTGAGCCTTCTCCACCTCGGATAGCTGGGCAAGGGTTTCTTTCAACTTTTTCTCCACCTCAGCTCAGGCTTTTTCCGCAACCTCCTAGCCCTTCTCGGCCTTCCTTGCCACGTCTAAGGTATGGTCTACCCATTCCTCGGCCATAAAGGCGGTTTGGACGACCTACAGAAAGGAGAGTAAACAAAACAAAGTAAGTGACATATAAATCTTGATTAAACCAACTTTATAGATGGATAAGTTGGGTGAAGTACCTTGGCAAGGTCTTGCTTTAGAGACAGGAAAACCTCCATTTTTCTGAAGGACCTCAACTCTTCCATGTCCTCAGGTAGACATAGCGCCTTTTCCAGGCATTCTGCCACTAAGCCTGAGCTACCGTTTGTAGGGTCTCTCAGATTGGCGTCATCAAGCACAGGAGTGCCTGAGCTCAAGGTGAAGATAGGCCTCCAAATAGAGGCCTTCCTGGGTTAGTCCCTGCCAACCTCCTTGGAGGTCCCAGTGTGCTCAGGCCTCTTCTTCTGCTGCCCCTTTCCTGCAAGCTTCCTTGGCTAGGGGCTCAGTAATCTCCCCCTCCTCGGTCACCTCTGTACCTTTGCCTCCCTAACCACGTTTCCTTTTCTTATCCGCGGCCTCAGCTAGGGATGTGCGCGTTACAGCAGGAGTCTGAGGGCTGGGCGACACTATCACAACAGGGGAAGAGCCCCCGGCATAGGCTGTTAATAAGGCAAGAAGGTCTAGAGTTTTCTCCTCGAACCCCATGTCTGCTGGTGCTTGGGCTTGTGAAGTGCTAGGGGCGACTGGACGGTAAAAAAAGTCAAAGTTTTTGTCCGTCACCTCCTGTACAGACTTGGACTTAGACTCCTCGGCCTCAGCATCTAATGGGATAAGAGGTTCTTATGAGTAGAGGAGTCTCACAGCTAGGGGTGCTGGGAGCTAAGCATCCTAGGTCTTCTCGGGAGGTGGTTCTATAAGCAGAAAGCCGGGCACAACAACGTCTATTAAAGCCAAGGGGAGTCCCTGGCTTTAATAACATTCTTCGGACTCTGAAATCGCTTGGTGGATGGTTTGTAACCTAAGATAATGTGGGCCACCCTCAGCTGCCCGTCCTTGTGCAAAAATATTTTTGACCTGAGGATCCTGTTCAGGTCCTCGAAGTTCACCAAATGTTTAGCTGGTGTTGTGTGGTACTCATCTGCCAGATAAGACCATAAGGGCTGTTAGTAAAACAAAAGAGAAGAGGGAAGAAAACTTTGACACTAGTTAAGCTAAGTAAAATCCTAAGGGTGACCCTAGTCCTCGGGGGTGATACCTAGTTCCTCCTCTTGGATGGGGCAGTGTATCCCATCGTGCCATCCTCTCGAGACAATGAGGAAATCCTTGTCCATGCCTTTGCTCGAGTCCAGTAGGTAGGAGATTAACCTAACTGCGGGGACCCTACATTTCATGTAGTACTTGGTTTTCTCCCCCTTCTGGCATTGGTACACCCAATTTACATCATGCCAGGTAAGGTTAGTCTTCATCCTACGGTTTAGTGCATCTACACACCCGAGGATTCTAAAGATGTTGGGTGAGCATTGGGTCAAGATTAACCTATAGTTCATGAGATAATCCCGGGTTGCCCTTCCCATTGGGAGTTCTATCCCGCCATCAATAAAGGCGATCATAGGAATGACCATAGACTCAGGAGGTTTATACAAGACCAACCACTCACCCCCCCCTCACAGTGCCGGATTTCCACATTATTGGGGATCCTATATTGTGCCCTAAAGGCTGCCCTAGCCTTGGCAATGTCAACTAACTTAGCATATCTACCCATGATCTTTTAAGAGGTAAAGTGTGAAACTTGTGAAAAAAAAGGTACAAAGGAAAGCAACACACCTACTGATGAACGCAAGGAGCACTCCTCGGGTGTTTTTGTTCTTCAACTTAGATCACTAGAATGCTCAAAATGAGCCTCAACCAACTCCAAGTTCTCCATTTATAGGAGAGTAAAGGCGAGCGGCAAAATTGCCGCCCATCCGTAAGGGGAAATAGTGATCGTATGATCTTGATCTAATAGTAGAACATGGGAGACAAGCAGCCACCTGACGCCATAAATGCAAGATCATGGATTCCGAAGCGCCAGGAGTGTGCGAAGGACAGACAAAGGGACGTTGATACGTAGGAACGCATGTGGCACATGTGTATCTTATTTAGAGTGCTAAAACTTTACTTTTGTCCCCAAACAAATAGCGAAAGTTTTAGAAGGCTATTGTGGGTGTCCGAGGACCGAGGAGGAAGATGAAGGGTCGCAATGTTAGGACATATGTGGATTATGTTAGGAATATATGTCAATATTTTATGTAGTTGGCTAATCCTTTGACAAAAAGCACTTTACTTGTATTTGGGTAGATCTAGAATGTGTTTAATACTTCAAAAAATAAGAGTTCAAGTCTAGTATTGAAGCCATGCAAGTCTGTCTAAGAAATAAGTAAAGAAGTGTTGATTCATTAAAGCTCGACAGCTGCTCGACAGCTGCTCGACAGATAACTATCTATCAAGGTTTAATGAGGTTCAACAGATACTATCTATCGAGGTTACGGGAAGATTTTTAGATCTGATTTTCGGCCCATGTTTTTATATTTGTGTAGGGTTTCTTTTCTCCTAACCCTAGACCTATATAAGGCTTATTTTAGAGGCCGTCACATAAGAGAATACAAGGAGAACATATGCAAAGGTGACCGATGCCTTATTCTCTCTGAAAGAAGCTACTGCGTCTTTGCGCCTTAGGGTTTTGTAACCAAGTGCTTCTTAATCTTTATTGTTGATGAAGTGAAGAATTTTGCAGCCAACAATCTTCTTCTAGTTGGTGATTAAGTCATGTACTGAGATCCGCACAATTGGTTAGTCACGTACTGGGATTCGTGCATCAAAAAGGGTGACATTCATATATTGAAGAGTTCAGAGATTCTAAATCGGTAGAAGGTTTCTGTTGTAAGTTTATCTACGGGGATTGTAAAGTCTAGGGACAAAAGTTTTGTACTAGATCTGAAACTTCTCTTTACTATAGTGGATTGCTTTTAGGGAAGGTTTTCCCCCAGTTTTTTTACTGTGAAACTAATTTGTTTCATTGGTTTTCCTGGGTCATCATATCTTGTCTTATTTATTTTTCTGCTGCATGATTTTGACATGATATTTATGTTTGTTTGTTTTAACAAGTTTTATTCATAATAAATCTAATTAACAACTTAGATTTAAAACTTGTTAATTCTATCAGCCGAGGTATAAATTTCCCAACACGTAGTAATGATGCCAAGGTACTATAAGCCACAGGTCCAAGTGAAGAAGCCGCCCGAGGGGGGGAAGAAACGAATCATGGTACTCTGAGGCACTTTGAGGGGAAGTTAGGATCAGGAGAGAGTGGAAGACAGTGGGCATTAGGGGAGCTTTAGGCCTAGTGTAACCTATTGCATCCGCATTAATTGGAGGACAACAACTTTATCAGCTACATTAATGAGGAAGTGACCTGAACAGTGTAGGCCACAGCTAAGCAGATTCCTGCCACCACTTACTTCAGATGTGAAAGGTAACAAGTGTCGGAAAATGATGGGGGTAAGGTAGAAATGGATGGTGAAGATGCAGTGGAAGGGAGCTATAAAATGAAAGGAAAGAACATTGAAAAGGGGAGATTGAAGGGAAGAGAGAGAAAAGAGAAATAGAGTGGTGTGCATTGGAGAAGAAAAGGGAACAGTATCATTTTCTATATGAATCTTGCCTCCTCGGGAGCCTTTGTGTAAGCCTTGATGCTCATTTATTTTGGAATACAAATCTGATTCTTCCCTATAATTGTCCTCGAGCAGAGCTCATTGTTGTTGTTCCTTCCCATCTCTTACAAATTTTTATTGATTTGGGCCAAGTTTGAAGGATACGACCCATTACTCTAAGTGGGCTTAGGTCACAAACTTTTTTGGTCCTTACATATATATATATATATATATATATATATGATAAGTAGTTTTTATTATTCTCGTTCTATTATAAATAATCTCTATCATTATACTAAGACACAAAATTTTCACATTAAAAAGAAAAAAACAAAGAACAATATTAAATTTCATATAGTAGGATATTTACAAAAAAAAAATGGTCTTTAACAACTACTTGATAGATTGACTACCACTTCACTCACCCGAATTCATCCAATGTGCCTGCTATGCAATCTAACAAAATTGTTGATATGTCACCCTAAAAAAAATACAAAAAAAAATAGAGAGTAAGGCTTAAATGTAAGAAAAACAACATGCAAAAATAATAGGAGGAAGAGAGAACACCACTTAGAACACATACACAAAAATAAATTTTTTTTTTAAAAAGACAAAAATATATGTCATTCCCATTCTTAAAAAAGACTCATTAACTAGAGAAAATATTAAACACTCTTCAAACTGATCAAATAAAAAAAATTAAAAAAGAAAAGAAAAGATAAACTAAGATAATAATATATAAATGATAATGATAACAAAGTAAGAAAACCAAATATAGGAAAGCAAATACTGAATGACAACTCATAAAAGAAAATGTAATTTGCTGTAATCTATACTATTATTTAAGGGACTTCCCTTGTTTGGATTCCTCATTTTTTAGTTTAAAAATGCCCCTACACCCCTATGTTTAAGTAGAGACAAAACTAAAGGACAATCCGGTAAAAATGCAACTCTAACTCTTACCAAAACATTGCCTAAAAAATAGGACCACTCTCCTATTAATTTTCAAATTGATTTATTCACTTATAAATTAAATTTTCAAAATAAAAATTATATATATAAAATAAAATAAACACAATTTTTTTTTCTACAAAATAGGACCACTAAAAAAAAAAAAACTCATCACACGTGCTTCGCACATGTGATGAGGCTAGTACAAAGAATTGTGGAATTTAAGGGCTTTTTTGACAACATACTTGCCTGTGAAACCTAAGGCACCCAGGATTATGAGGTCATAGATGATGGTTTTTGCCACTACTTCTTCATTAGCACATGTGATGAGGCTAGTACAGAGAATTGTGGAATTTAAGGGCTTCTTTGACAACGTACTTGCCTGTGAAACCTGAGGCACCCAAGATTATGAGGTCGTAGATGATGGTTTTTGCCACTACTTCTTCACCGTCTTGCATTGTTCAATAAATTCTTAGGAGAGAATCAAGACTTGAGTTTTGAGGGTTTCAACTTTCAAGACTACTTTTTTTTTCTTTTTCTTTTTTAAGAGTATTGAAAAGTAGAGAGGTGTGGTGTGTGCGTGTGAAACTGCCAACTGCTATGCCTATCACTGTGTGTTCCTAACTGCCAAATGCCAACATCTCTTGCAGCTTTGGGAGTGAGGAGATTCTGTAGAATGAATCAGCGTAGTGGAGTCTGTAGTGGACAGGTGGAAAAAAACAGTTTAATGTGAAAACATGGGCCATTTCATTTTGGCAATCAGGAAAAAAAAAAAAAAAAAAAAAAAAAAAAGCACGTTTGTGGAAGAAAAAAAAAAACAGTTTTATTATTTCTTAAAAAAAAAAAAAGTTGTATTAGCACTTGATAACTAACGTGATAGAGAAATATGGAGGTGGGAGAAAAAATCTTTTTTTTTTTTATTTAGCTAAAAATTAGGAGTTTTTAAATTAGTAATTTTACATGTCTAACTCTACTATTTAAGCTTAACAAACTGGTCAATTTAAGGGTATTTTGGATATCGAAATTAAGGAATCCATACAAGAGAAGTCCCTTAAATAGTAGTATAAATAAAGTGAATTCATGACTAATATATGATATTTAAAAATTAGAATACAAACTAAGAATAAAATCTACAAGAGTAAATAAAAGTTAACTAGATAAATTTTTTGATAAGTAAAAGATAACTAAATAAGTGTTCAAGATTAAAAAAATAAAAGATAAGTGTTACTCCCGTGTTCAGGCAGCGTCCCACAATTAAAAAAAAAAGACACAACTAGAACGTTAGTGCAAAAGTGTTCTAAGCATATTTCGTGTCTGACACTAGTACGACATCCTAAATAAAATGTCTACGCTTTCTAGGTCTATTGACAACATATATGGTCTCCATGGAATTGAATATCAACGCTTTAGTGTCGAGAAAGTCCATGGATACAATTTTTACCACAAATATAATGAGACCAATTGTGAGTAATTAAGAAAAAGTGATTGGTTTATTTGAAAGTGATAGACATCAACTCACAATTGACCCCATTAAAAATTGCGACTGTGGAAGAATGGGTTGTTGGAGTCTCAATCCTCAACATCAAACACAGTCATGCTTAGTTTTTTATGTAAAATATTTTTGGTGGAAACTATTTGATGTTTTAAGTGCTTGTTAAGCCCATACCATGTTATTTAAGTCTTCTTTCAAAGATCAAGAAAATCCCAATTATTAACACAATGAGTACAAAACAAGAGTCAGAAATCAGTAAAACTAGGTCGGAAACGCACCCACAAACCAAGAGACAACCCACGCCCGACCGTTAATCCAGGCTAGAAAACAAGACCCAGATGACAAAAATGCTGACGCACATTTTGTACCAAAGTTAGGTCGTGATGTGCCACTCAGAACATTAGGCCTTAGTACATTGCAGCATGATCGAAAAAATCATGGGTATTGGGGGCCAATTCTAGCCTTAGGACAAGGAATATAAGTTCATTCCCAATCGATCAAATTTTCCCTTTAGCTAAACGAGGCAGGACATGGCAATTGTTTGAGAAATTTGTTGCTGTTCTTGCACTATCAATACGGTCTCTGCTGCATATGCCAGTAGTATAGGACCTGATAGAAAACTCTCAGTGAGTCAGTAACAAAAGTTTCGCAATCCCTGTCTTCTTTGGCAAGCATTGATAGATCTTTTAGTCCGTGCAAATTGATACAATCATTCCTCGTCCCACTAACACTGTCCTACAAGTAGATCCAGAATCCAACTTTTTTTTTTTTTTTTAACTTTAATTTGGTATGAAGTCTTAGCTTTAATGCTTTTCCCACCCACCCAAAAAAAAAAAAATTCATTTGAAAAATTCAGTAGTAGTTTATCAAGTTTATAAATTGGCAAGGTTTTAGGACCATAGTCTTGTAAGAAGAATAATCTAAAAATATTTTGTACAAAGTTTCACGGTAATATTATTACAAAGGGTGAGACTTTGACAAAAGAGTCAAAAGAGTTTGTGTAAGGTTGAAATTTATCAATCATCTTGTTGGCTTTATTCCGTGCCAATTTATTTGTAATTTAGCACTTAGTAACCCTGTATTTAGGTGGGATTCATGTAAGGATAGTGTGTGTGAGAGAGTGTGAAGAATTGCTCAACAATGTGCAAAGAAGTAGGGACTCACGGCTAGGACTTGCGACTGACTTGCAGCTTGCAAGCCGCCAACTACTACACACATGAGAAGCATGTGGGAAGGTGAAGGGTCACGCCAGCTGTCGCACTACAGGACAAAAGTCCCAGGCTGGCCAGGCCGTTAGCTTGCGACTTAAACTTGCGACTTAGACCAGTCACGAGGCCAAGCTACCAACCAGCCCTATTTGGGAAAAATTGACTCTTTGTATTCCAAACACACATTACTATATATAGACCTTTATACCCACGAAATGTAGAGAGCTTCCAGAGAGAATTTTGTGAGAGAAACCCTAGAGAAAAACAAGATTGGTTCATCCCCAATCTTCACTAAGAGACTCTTCAAATTCCTCTACTTTTTTCCTCTCCATTGATACATCCTTGAGAGGTTCTTAACCAAATCCTTTTCTTATCACACCCACGTCTGTGAGAATGTTCATTTGGTGCTAAGGGAAGCAGTTTAGAAGGGACCAATGGTTATTGGTTGATGCTATGGGTTATAGCGAAATCCAGTAAGCTAGAAAAGAAAAAGGTTCGACGCAACCTCGTTGGAGCAAGAAGTTTGGAGGGCTTAGGTACCTGGGTAGATTAGGCTTGGAGGGTATATTGCTGTTCATGTATCCCAACTACATTTTCTAGTGGATTATTGATCGCTTGGAGGGCGGCGGAGAAGTTTTACGCCGAGGGCTTCGGTTTCTTCTTCGATAACACATCGCGTGTTGTCCTTGTGTTTGCATCTCTCTTCCCTTTATCTTTACCATTTAATTACTGCTGTGAATGTGATTATTTATGGTTTAGATCGTTTATCAATTCTGTTATAAACTTGTTATCATTTTTCGCACATACATTGTTTGATATAAAGCTTGAATTGGTAATTTGTTGTTTGTGGGTCTAAACGTTCATAATGTTTTCAACGCTATTTGAACTTTCAGTTTGGGAAGAGACAAAAAGGGTTTTTTTATTTTTTTTCTTTTTTATGTTGAAGGTTGGGGGGAGGGGGGGTGAATTGTGACATTCTTGTGTTCTATAAAACAATGGAAGAACATTATAAAATATATATATATATATATATATATATCTAAAAATTGTTTGTGAAAATTTCCAAAATTTTTCCCCTTTTTTCCTTATGCCATCTGAGTTCTGAATAGGTCTTTTGCCCATTTACTTTTAGATTCAAGACTTTTTAACCCGATTAGCAAAAGAAACCTCTTTTAAATACTTTGATTAAAATTCTATCACCAAATGTTTCTAGAACATTTTAAAATTAGTTTAATAATCTATCGTAATTTTTGTTTCATATATAAAGTGGGTATTGCACATGTTTGCAGTTTGCACTATATGACTCAATATAAATACTACAAGTTCTGTAACATTATTTTGCCATGTAACACATATTATTTGTACATCAAAATTATCAACATGATTTACTCTAAGTGGAGCTACCAAAATTTCAAAAAAAAAAAAATTAAATACCAATCCAATTAAAATTCAATTTCCAATTATATTTTTCAAAATTATTTAAAATGGAGTTTTAATATTTAATTTAACTTATTTTGATAATCTATTATGCTTTTTTATTTTAATAAAAACTCGGTATTATATAATTATTTTCGCCACATATCTTAAAATAGTTTTTACTATTTTGTTTTCATAATGTAACTATGTAATTATATTATTGAAAAGTTAACTAAACAAAAAAATAATAGAGGTAAATTAAAAAACAAAAATGAAAGTGACAAAAAAATGACATGTTAACAAAGGAAGTGACACAAAATGACTTCGAATATATAGAATGTGTAACATGGACTAGTCTTTTGAGATTCATAGACAATCTTAAAATTTTAAGACTATAATTTATTTGTTGCTGTATATAATTATTTTTTTATTGTAATGAAAGTGCAAATAAACAATTATAATTAAGTCAATCATTTTGGTCTGTAACGTGTGATGCATATTATATTAGCACTATCTTGTGCAATTTTGCTTTGATTCTTGAGTCACTCCTATTGTTTTACCATTGCCCCCCCAGACAAAATGGGCTTTTGCCCTTTTCAGGCAAATTATATAGTATTATGCCCCCTTTCCCAAACTAAATAGGGAAATGTCACTCTTTTAAAACTTGATTTTTGATAAATCGAGTTAAAAAAAAAAAAAAAATTCTTAGGCCCTATAGTGACGTTTTAAGGAGCCTATAATGACGTTTTAAGGACTTATAGTGACGTTTTTTAACTCGACTTCAATGAAATCGAGTTATAGGTAAAAAAAAATCCACTATAGGTCGATTTCATTACCTATAACTCGATTTCATTGAAGTCGAGTTAAAAAATCTCACTGTAGGTCCTTAAAACGTCACTATAGGCTCCTTAAAAACATCACTATATGGTCTAACTCGATTTATCAAAAATCGAGTTTTAAAAGAGGTGCATTTCCCTAATTAATTTGGGAAGGGGGGCGTAATGCAATATAATTTGCCTGAAAATGGCATAAGGCATTTTTGTCCATTGCCCTCTCTCTCTCTCTCTCTCTCTCTCTCTCTCTCTCTCTCTCTCTCTCTCTCTCTCTCTCTCTCTCTCTCTCTCTCTCTCTCTCTCTCTCTCTCTCAAACATCGATGAATTGTGATTGTTGTAGGGTATGGAATAGGTTGGGGCTGTGGGGTAAAAAATTGGGACAAGATGGTAACATCCATTCTTTTTTTTTTTTTTCTTTTTTTGCCCATTAAATCGAGAAAATTATATAATATAAAAAGTATCTTATGATACAATTTCATGAGTTCTCTCTCTCATAACATGTGTGATTCTCACAAAATAAATTTCACATGTTAGTCTTGTTAGATACCCTCTCTTGGATGGGGTACATTTTGCTATCCGTGCTTGATGTTCTTTTAGGACAGATGGTGTTGATTTGTTACTATTATTTCTTTACACTTTTTTTTTTTTTTTTTTTTGGCTTTATCGTTTCTTTTTACTGTTTTCAATGTCTAAAGATACAAAGAAAGCCCCATGTAAAAAGACAATGAAACCCAAACCCTTGACAAACAAAAAAAAAAAAAAAAAAAAAAGATGGTGACCTTATCGTTTTTTCTTTTTTTTTTTTTGATAGGATTGTGACCTTATCGTTATTCGTAAATAAAACAGATTTTCTTTTTTTATAATAACTCGACTCTTTTTTCAAGAAAAAAGAAAATTAACTCCACTCATGAGGTACGGCTAGACTATGCTGGCATGCTGGGTTATAGTTACATATCTTGGTCGTGTTTTTTCTTTTATTTTTTGGATAAATATTTGTCTTTTAACTCAAGGACACGACAAAATTGGCTTTTGCCCTTTTCGAGCAAATTAAATAGCGTTATGCCCCATTTTCAAACTAATTAAGAAAATACCCTTTTTTTTAAACTCGATTTACTCAAAATCGAGTTCAGCTCTATAGTGACGTTTTTAAGGACCTATAGTGACATTTTTTAACTCAACTTCCATGAAATCAAGTTATAGGTAAAAAAAATTGCTTATAACTCGATTTCATTGAAGTCAAGTTAAAAAACGTCACTATAGGGTTTCAGGAAAAAAAAATTTCTAACTCGATTTATCATAAATCAAGTTTTAAAAGAAGTGTATTTCCCTAATTAGTTTGGGAAGGAGGGCATAAGGCTATTTAATTTGCCCGAAAAGGGTAAAAGCCCATTTTGTCCCTCAAGGACGAGGGACATGATAAGGTTAACTCTGGACTTGTGAACCACACAATCCCAACCAAGACAATTTTACTATAGTTTCAACCACATTAATGTTGGTGATTTAGTGTAAGTGTATATTCCAAACACTTTTGCCTCTCTTATTTCTAGCCGTTGGACATTTATAGATTATTAGTAACCATGGAGTATTATTGTCATTATTAGCTTATATAATACCTTATAATAACATACTTTTATATAACATTTTTTATTTTCCTTTCATTCTCCCTTAGAGGCAGTTCTCTTTGTCTCCAGAATTTTTTTTATACAATTTATATTTGTTTTAAAGAAAAGTATTTGAAGGTTGTTTTGGAACCTTCATGAATGGAAGCGTGTCCTGTAAGTTGTTCAGCCAAGAGAACCAATCACACCGAGTTCTACTCCAGGTAACATGAATCAACTTTTAAGAATAATTTTTCTTTTTTCTTTTTTGGGTAGTTAGAAACACTAACTGAATATTATTGTGTTTCACCGTAATAAAATATACATGAGTACCTTTATATAAGAGTCATAGTATGTAGTACATAGTATAGTGTGCATTACAAATATGTGTGCGATGTAAGTAAATAAGGTGGGTCTAAAGTCCATAGTCTATTACACATTAACAACCCCCCTTAAACTCGAGGTGGGGTGTGAGACCAACTTGAGGTTGTCAACCAAAGCACAAAGACATCCCTTAGGATGTGACTTAGTGAAGACATCTGCAAGTTAATCTTTAGAAGAGACTGAGAATAGTTTGAGAGCACCATGGACAAGATGATAACAGGTAAAATGACAATCAATCTCGATGTGTTTAGTCCGTTCATGGAAGACATCATTGTGAGCAATATGAATGGCACTCTAGTTATCACAATAAAGAGGAGCAGCTGAGAATGTAGACACACCTAAATCCTTAAGAAGCCATCAAAACCATAGGAGTTCAAATGTGGTATCAACAAGGACACGATATTTTGCTTCAATGCTGGAGCGGGCCACAATGGTTTGTTTCTTGCTTCGCCAAGAAATCAGAGAAGAACAAGAAGAAAGCAATAACCAGTAGTTAACCTTTGATCAATGAGATCTCCTGCTCAATCAGCATCAACGAATGCACGAAGAATAAGAGGAGACTGAGCAAAGTAAAAAAGGCCATGAAAGAGAATGCCCTTTAGGTCTTGAAGAATGCGCAACACAGCAGCATATTGAGTCAATTGTGGAGTAGACAGAAATTAGCCCACCTGGTGAACAACATAGGAAAAGTCTGGACGAGTGACAGTGAGATAAACTAGGCTACCAACCAATCGTCTATAAAGAGAAGGATTAGGCAATGGTTTCCCCGCTGAAGGAGTTAGATGTGCATTAAGTTTGACGAGAGTGTCAACAGTCTTGCTATTAGTGAGTTTAACTCAAGACAAAAGTTCAGAAGCATATTTGGCTTGAGTAATATAAAGTCCATCAGTGAAATGAGTAATTTCAAGACCCAAGAAGTAGCTGAGATGTCCAAGATCTTTCATCTTAAACTACTAACTGAGAAAATCCTTGAGTTCTTGAATGTTACTGAGGTCATCACCAGTTATGATCATATCATCCACACACAGGAAAAGCAAAATAGTGCCTTTATCGATGGGACGAAGAAATAAGACAGAATCATAAGGACTGGCAATGTAACCCAAGCGAGAGATGGTAGAGCTGAACTGGGCAAACCAAGCTCGTGAAGCTTGTTTAAGGCCATAAAGTGCACATCGAAGGTGACAAACCTTGTTCGGTTCAATAGAGAGACCAGGATGAGGTTGCATATAAACTTTTTCACTTAAATTCCCATTAAGGAATGCATTTTTGACATCCATCTAAAGAGGAACCCATTTACTGGCAGCGACAACAGCTAAAAGGGCACAGACAATGATATTCAAGCAACCAGAACAAAGGTCTCTTCATAATCAATCCCATACTCCTATGTAAAACCTTTTGCAACAAGACGAGCTTTATAGCACCCAATGAACCCATTAGAGCAAATCTTGATCTTGTTGATCCACTTACAACTAACCACCGACTTCCTAGGGGGAAAATTCACCAAATCTCAAGTAAGATTTTTGGATAATGCATCAAGTTCCTCTTTTATTGCAATCTACCATAAAGGGTCAGTGGAGGCCTCACGATAGATATGAGGCTCATGCAATGTAGCAAGGGTAGTGTAACAATAATAGTCAAGTAAATGTGTAGGAATGGATCTTACCCGAGTTGAGTGACAAGGTCGAATATCTTGTGCAAGATCTTCAGGCGAAGTAGGAGCAAGGGACCTAAGCTTAAAGTTTGATAACTCGTCCTTAACTTGTTCATTAGAGGTTGATCCAGAAGAGGTATCAAAAATATCTAGTGGTTGGACATAAAAGTTTATAGGAGGATCAGAAGCAACTATAGAAGGAATATGTGGCTCATCTGAAAAAAGATCTAAGACATAGGAGGTAGATAGGGAGGCACGAAAGTAAGAGAGCTCGACAAAGGAGCGATGTTCCCAAAAGACAACATTGCGGAAGATACAAAGACGAAGAGAGACAGGATCATAACACCGATACCCCTTTTGAGTTTTGCCATAGCCAAGAAAACAATAAAGCCTAGATCGAGGCTCAAGTTTGTTATGCTCATATTGTTGGAAAATCTGGTTTTGTATCTCATACAAAACACACAGCGGAAGCAACAACCACGGATCTACTTCAATCATGAAAGATAACATGTAACCATGAATTCTAGAATAAAGAACAGAAAGCGTACCTTGATGCAGTGAATTTCAAAACATGACTTGAGAATACCTTCAATCTTCATCTCAATTCCACATGGTGCCCAAGATGTGTGGTCTCTCAATCAATCTTTTGTACATAGACTCTCAAAGAAAAAACCTTCTTTTTCTCCTTGTGGAGAAAAACTGATTTCTTTTCTTTTCATCATTCGTACATTAAACTATTCTCATAGTTTTATTATTTAATAACTCTTATTAAATAATAACTGATTATCTAATTGGGTTAGCCTTTTGGGCCTACCCAATTGGGTTTTAGTTTGTGGCTTAAGATGGGACTAAAGGAAATAAATAAGACTCTAACTCCAATGGGTCTTAGGCTTTTCTGTCAACTCTTGACAAGTCCAAAGTTACCATTAATTATATTCAATACCACTATAAGAATATAATTGCACTCTAGGCCTTATTAATATATTATATCTCAAGACTTTATTATACATACAACTCCTTCATTAAAATATTCGTAGTAATACAAAGTCATGAATGTAGACTGCCACTTTGAAGATTACTACATCTTAATCCTTGAGTACCCGGTTTAATCCTTTATGTTATTCATCATATATTTATGAAATCCAATTCAATAAATATATACTTTAGTAACTCCTTACTAAAGTGGTTGGGCCCAACACTGTGAATAACCAAACCCATTAAACTTATCTCAATGGAATATTTTATATCTCCGTTAAGAGATTATAAATTCCATCTTGAGAATATATGTTCCATCAACACTAAATGTGACTGCCTAACATACTGAGGTTTTGACCGTAACTTATAGATCTCACTCCTGATATATCAAAGCAACCTACATCTCATGATCAGGTCCATTATTCTCTCAGGATTTAGAGTTGATGTAAATAGAAGTCGTGAGATTTATTATTCATTTGACAGTCGTTAGGAGAATAATAAATCTCACAGCGGTCCAGTTCAATATGTC
Source organism: Quercus ilex subsp. ballota (assembly GCA_032727855.1). Taxonomy (NCBI): domain Eukaryota; kingdom Viridiplantae; phylum Streptophyta; class Magnoliopsida; order Fagales; family Fagaceae; genus Quercus; species Quercus ilex. The sequence continues at coordinate 37,164,973 of CM064916.1, read as the reverse complement.
TTAACTCTTAAAACGTATCAACATATCAACATATAGCCAACGGGGGCTTAGCTCAGCTGGTAAGGTTCGGACACTTCGTCTAACCCACCTAGGTTCGAGTCTCGCTGCCAGCAGGTTTCCGTTGGTAGGTAAACTTAGTGGTGAGGTGTACTCAGAGATGAGGTGACTCCCACACAGTGGTACAGTCGGGCCCCCGAGATCGGGCTACCTCGGCCGAGGCCACTGGCTCCCTGCCCGAGGGTGCAATATGACCATAAAGACCCCCATTTTTTCCTTCTAAAAAAAAAAAAAAAAAAAACATATCAACATATCAATTAGAAGTCTTCACTTCTATGATCAAGACAAATCATCTTAGTTGATATGTTACAGTTTTCGCAGATGAAATGCCCAATTTCATCACTGACTACGAACTAAAATTCTGAGTTTACAAAGAACTTGTGATTTATATCTTCTGTGACTTTTCACATAAATTACATACTATGCATCTAATGGACTAAGATAATGTCCTATTAGTTTATTAATAAATAGTCTCATATAATTAAATAATCTAATTATTTATAACATGCCAATAAATTGGCAAATCCCAACACATATGGCTGAAGAAGAACGAAATAGACAAAACCAAAGGAGCAAAGGTGATGATAGTTTGGAGGTGACCCAAAAAGGCGCTCATATGGAGTTTGATTTTGGATGAACAGCATGAAGAGCAACATCGCCTCAAAAAGGAGCAGGAATTTTGGCAAAGAGAAGGAGAGCACGAATAATATCAAGAATTTGATGAAATTTTCCTTCGGCTCTACCATTTTGCTGAAAGGTATTAGACAAGTTAGTTGATGAATAGTGCCATAAGAATGCAAAATAACTTGGAAAGCATATTGAGTGTATTCAAGAGCATTATTAGATCGGAAATTTTGATGTGTTTGGAAAATTGAGTTTTAACAATTTTTGCAAAGTTACAATATACTCGTAACAATTCAGAACGGTGTTTCATATGAAAAATCCAGCTATAGTGAGAATAATCATCAACAAAGACAACAAAATATCGAGATCTACCAATACTAAAGACAGAGGAGGGCCCCCAGACATTAGAATGAATTAGGTCAAAGATATCAGTAGACATTGATTCACTAGTATTGAAAGGCAAAGCTAGTTGTTTTCCTAATTGACATGAAACAAAATCAAAATTTTCTTTGGACACTGAACCTAACAAACCTCTAGAAGCCAAGTATTGTACCCGAGTGGAAGATGTGTGATCAAGTCAGGCATGCCAAAGTGCAAAGGAAGGAATATAAGAAACTGTAGTAGCTGCAGCAGCAACAAAAACATGAGCAATAGGTGGAAGACAAAGGTTGTCCACCAAAAACATATGCCCAACTCTAGGACCGATCCTAAGTTCCTATCCTGTCCTCGAATCCTGCACAATACATCCAGAATAATCAAAGGTAATGTGATAACCCAACTCAAATAATTATCCCACAGAAAATAAATTGTAAGAAAGGTTATGAACATTAAAAACCTCAAGAACTGAAAGGTTGGAGGTCAAGATAGAATTTATATTATGACCAAACATTGTGGAACCATTTGCTATACGAATATTAAGAGGGTGCGGTGCAGGTTCAAATTGAGAAAATAAGGACAAGTGAGTGTAGACACCGCATTTTGTACCTCTTACAACTCGAGCCCCTGTTCCCCATTAATGCTGAATTCTAAGACCCAAAGTTGGTTTATGGCCCAATCAGATGTTAAATTGACTTGAGAAATGTTAAAATGAAAAATATAACTCTTAATGAGCAAATAAATCTTTTTTGGAAAAATAAGGCCAAAGAAACCCTCATTATGCACACTCAAGTATTAGCCTTTGCACTCAGCTTTCTGCATGCGTATGCAGAGCCGATCTTTAGAAACTAAACGAGACAAGTTTTCTGCATTAATGTTAAGGTTTGGAAAAAATCCCACATAATTTGGGAGTTGTTCCAAACTCTTATTTTCACACTATAAGTAACGTACATGGTATATTTTCAAGACACAGAAATCCCACGGGAAAACACTAAAATTCACTAGAAATAGTGAATCAAAGAGAGTTTTTCACAAAACATCTTCAAGTCAATTTCCTTTTGATTGGGACTTTTTCTGGCCTTGATCTTTGAGTTTAAGATTATTAATCACTCTTTTATTGAATGGTGGATAGATTTGACTAAGAGGAACGGTCAAAAAATCAAGTTTGGAGAGTTTTTGTTTGAGGTATTAGTTTCAAACTTTTCTTTTCCCTTTCTTTTGTTTTCTACGTTTTAATCTTTCTGTTTGCCTTAGTTTCTTGTTTTAATATGTTTATGTAGCTTAGGTTTATGTAGTTGTATGTTTTAAAAGCATGTTAGGATGTTAGATTTCTCGTTTTGAAGTTTTATTGCATCTGTTGTGTTTTTAGGGTTTCTGGGCAAAAACCCACATACGCATAACCTAGCCTGCGTACATAGGCTTTGATTATGCGCATGCAGGGTTGTTCATGCGTGTGCATGAACTTTCCCAGAAATCGTAATCTTTATTTATTTGTTTTTTCTTCTGCTTTTCACATGTATGCTTTTGTATAGCCTCTTTTCTGTATTTTTATGCTTTCAAAGCTTTTGTTTCACATATTTAATCATTTGTTTTCCTATCACATGTTAGAATTAGGGTTTATCTTATGTTGTTTTATTTTGATGCTATGAACATGCATTCACATGCTCATGCGTGATGCCATAGTTGCTGGGTTGCTGCAAGGTAAGTAAAGGTAAGTCATGCATTCATAATGTACATTCATTGTGATACGATCTTGGTTGGGTTTGATGATATGATTGTGTTCTTGATGTTTTGGTTGATAACATGATTCATCTTCTTGTCATCTCGATTTGATGATTCATATGTTTCTGTCTTGGATAAGATATGATGAAATGATGATAGTAACATGCTAGATTTTATGTTAGGAGATGCCATGCTAGATGAATGTTAGGGTCTATGACGTGATATGCATGATTAGATGAATGTTAGGCTTTGGTTGATAAGCATGATAGATGTATGGTTAGGGATGTTTGATGCCATGTTGATTGTTAGATGTATGTTAGTGTGTGCGTGGGTTAGATACAAGTATTGAGTGTGCCTTTAATAGGGTTAAGACATAAGACACAATGATAGGAAGCCAACTTTAGGGTTGGGCGGTTTTGGGTGCCTAATACCTTCCTGAGACCGTACCTTAACTCCGAACCCATATCTCTGGTAGTAAGATCAAAAGGTTTTTCCTCGAGAGGACGCCATATATATGGTTCCTAGGCCATTGCAAAAACTAGGTGGCAATTCCAAAAACCCCTTGTGTCCACAGTGAGGTGTCATGTGATTGCAACAAGCAGAATCCATAAGCTAAGAAGAATGAGACATACTAGATAAAACTGAGAGAGAAGAAGAAATAGATGCATTACCAACCATATGAATGGTATTAGCGATGATGTTTTGCAGGTTGATTATGGAAATGGTGATAGTGGATCTAGACGACTTGGACTTCGTGTAGATGGGAGCCATTGGTTGGATACTCTCAATGTTAGCAACAATAACAATAGAAACAAAAATAACTGATTTGTTACGATGATAGCATGTCTCCATACTATGGCCAACACGTTTGCAAAAATTTTCAAAATTGTTTGTTGGATTATTGGCGACGATTATTGCAATAAGAAGAATACATGTCATTTTTCTTCATTTAGAAGAAAAATATGCCAAAATGGGCTGCAAAAATGAAATTTATGCAAAAAACTGGGTAAGGAGCACTTGGACTGCAAAACCTGAAAAAAGTCAACAGTCAATGCTAGTCAAAGTCAATAGAAAGTCAACGGTCAATGGTCCATGGTCAACTGAGGATGACGTCAAAGGATTACGTTAGCGGATGACGCAAGTGTGGATGATGTTAGCAAGTGAGCATATGACTCAAGTAGAGTTGACGTGGCAGGTGATGTGGTAGTATGACGCCAGCTAAGGCTAACGTGGCAGGATGACATCACAGATGACATTAGCAGGTAGCAATGGAGGCGTCTAGATGAAGATGCAGAAACTTAAGGTGGTGTGTGAGGGCGTGTGAAAATTTCGATGTGGCCAATTCTTTTTCGACAATGTAGATCAGAGATAAATGATTTCGATGGTGGCGGTGGCAACAGGATCAGAACAACACTTATGGCGCGTGAGGCGCGTGGAATAATTTCACCGAAACTTTGACCAACGCATGGGGGCGCGTGAATGGTCAGATGGGATGATTTCAGCGGCGTTGAGTAGATCGGTTGAAGATCTACATGATGATATGTCTTATATCCTAATCGGAGGTTCGATGTGAAGGATCCGACGGAGGCAATGGTCTTGGTGGCGAAGAGCGAGCTTCTGGTGGTGGAGATTCAACCTTGAGGACCTCTGACGGCGGCAGAGTAGTAAGGAGAGGGCACCGAAAAGGTTTACTAATCGAAGAAGTTGAGGCAGCGAAAAATACCAACAAAGACAAGACTGCAAGACACAAGAAAGTTAGAGCAATGGCTCTAATAACAAGTTAGAAATACTAAATGAGTATTATTGTATTTCATCATAATAATATATATATATATATATATATATATATATATATATATGAGTGCCTTTATATAAGAGGCATAGTATGTAGTACATAGCATAGTGTGCAATACAAGTATATGTGCTATACAAATAAATAAGGTGGGATTAAAGCCCATAGTCTATTACACGTCAACATGTGTAATTCTATAGCACCGTGAAATTGTTCCGAAATTTACATATATAATTATTTTCATTGTTACTAATTTACATTCTTGCTAATTTTTTGAGATAGTAGTTGTATCAAACTTGTTTATTTATTGATGTTATATTTCCAACACTAATGTTGTTACAAGTTGTTGGAGCATTTTAATATTAAATAAATAAAATGAATAAATGTAATAACATAAATGTAAAGATGTGGGAGTGAATATGGAAGATGAGGAGTTAATGAATATGTTTAATCCCACATTGAAAAGGAGAGAGACTATTTTATTCTTTTTAATTGTGGTGATTAATGGACTAAAATGTATTGACTCAGATATTAGGCTAGATACGTGCGCAAGAGGGAGGTGAAGAGTGGAGGTGTTCTAGCCATACGACACTTGTTGGGCTGTTGTATTATTCAGTTTCTCTTTGTATTATTTCTATTATCATTGTATTTGCACCAACACAAGCTTATGATTCTAAACTCAGCACATACCAGACAAGTTAAGTCTGGTTATGGTTTCATGATTCGTAGCACCCTAGTTAAAGGTGCCTCTATAATATCAAATTTTCACGATATTAATGTGATTTTCAAATGGTAACTAACAATATTAGTCAGAGTTTTTTTTAATAAATAATTGAATTTTGATTATAGGACATTTTTTTTGCTAATATTTTTTATAGTAATAATCTTTGAGCAATTAGTTTACCTCACCTAAATATTGATTTTACTACAAAGCAAAAAAGACAACCCCAATTTGCGGCCGTTGGAATGAGGTACGGAAAGATGGCACATTGTAATAGGTGAATGTTATTTAGATGACATCCATCTAGGGGCACGCCATGGTGTTGGTGCTCCATGAAAATATTGTTTACTAATAATTTTACATCTTTTCTAGAGAAAGTTCTTACTAAGCCCATACCCAGTTGCTTAACTTTTCCCCATAGACCAATGAAATCAAAATCATAAGACAATGAGTACAAAACAAGAGTCAGATGATTGTAGAACCCGGATGGAACTTGCTCAAAAATCTAGAATCCACGCCCATTTCGTTTCCGCCTTGAAAACTATACCACATCCCCACAACACAACAAATGCTGATAGATTAAATCTGCTATAGTTTACCTCAAGTTGATGATTTCATATTCCACCAAATGAAATTATTGACTAAATAGGAGTCAACTTTGGAAGGTAAAAATTTTGTGGACAAATTTGGATATGAAGTGTCTTGGATTGGAACGTAACAGTTACATACAGCACTAAAACTGGATTTTTAGTGGACTAATGTGGTAAGAATACTATTTATTGAGTAATGTTATAGTTACAAACTATTTTTTAATATTTTTTACAAAATATTGATGTGACAAACTTCTTATTGATTTTTATTTAGACTCACTATTAATATTACTTTTTTATTTACTAATAATCACTCATCACATTAACAGTTTGTAAAAAAATTTGAAAATAGTTTATATCTCTAGTATTATTCCTGTTTATTTCATAGATACTATTAGAAGCTTAATACACTCTCACAAATAATAAGAAAAAACAAGACGTAAAGTCGCGATTTTGTGTTGATAGTATTTGTTGATGGTGTTTTTCCATATTTGAATTTGCACTGGTAAATGGTAATGGCTCGCAATGATCGCATAGGTAGCCTAGCAAATTACAACCAAAAAAAAAAGTGAGTTTTTTCATAAATCTGAGGAGAGACAATCGTTTTACGTTGTAGAGTATTTCTATACAAGTAGTTTGACAATGACACGCCCCAAAAAAATCCAATTGCCAAGGTCAACTAGTAGTTTAATATGGCCCCATCTGACCAGGTCTAACGTGACCATGGCATGAATGGAGGGCACACAATCACAATCGTATTTATTTCGACTCTAGAGTTGTTTTTGCGAAGCCAATAACTTAAGCCAAATCTTGCTGGTATAGGCTGAGCCTTGCTTTTCTTGTGCCACCATTAATGATAGCATTGGCATTGGCCAAGGACTTGATAGAACTAAAGTCTAAAAGTACTAATAGGACCTGAAATTATAGGGTCGGCAAGTGAATATATAAGGGTTTGAACCTAAGAGACTCTTCAACAGATTACAACGGCAGGATGAACATCTTTACAAAGATGTAATCTAGACCCAAGAATAAATGGAAAAGACTATTTCAGAATTAATTTGGCAATCACATTCCTTGCATATTATTGTCATAACCCCGAATGTGACTGGAATTTCATATTTTCATGTTTAATTGCCTGTTACATTAACTAATGAAGCCCTCACATCAAGGTTCTAACTTCCATTCAACAGAGAGTCACAGACACGCACACACAATGTGCTATTAATGCTCTGTATTGACCTGAGATGGGTCTGTCAGCCTGTCTGCTCTAGCTCTCTCTATAGTATTGGCCCCCAAGCACCCTCCCCAAGTAGCATCTACCGACTCAACTCATTGCTCACTACCCACGCCTACCAATCTTGGAGAAGCCACGTGAAGATGACAACCGGTTGTACTCATACATATATATATATATATATATATGTATTTTTTTTCCCCCACCAAAAAACATAGAAAAATGCCAAAACTATAACAATTTTTGCTATATGTGGCAATAAAGGGTTTACATATTGCTAAAGCTGCTATGGGTGCAAATTGTGATAAACAATTTGTTAAGTTTTATGATAAAATATGTTATATTTCTATGATCACTGAAAAAAATATATTATAGATTAGCCAGATATTTAACAGAGCAAGAAAATTTTTGACCGGAGCCAGCCAAGCCAACACAAGGAGTGTGAAATAGTTAAAATAAAATTACAATTAGAAACCTGTATAGATGACAACAAAACAAGGCAAAATAGCCATAGGATTAAACACATACAGTTCATCCAAATTAGAGTAAACCCCAACAGCCCCAGCAAGTGAGTCATACTCTTCCATGCTTCCTTCCATGTTCTTCTTCACCCTACCTGCAATCACTCGGCAAACCAGCATTGCCCTCTTGTCATTGTTGCTCTCACTGTCACCAGCTTTGTCATGAGCTTTTCCACTAGTTGCGGTTGTCAAAATTCCCTTTTCAAGTTCAGTACCAACTCCTCCTGATTCTGCACCTACCTTGAAGCCATTCTTTATGATGCTACACACATTGCATTGTGGGATTGAGTTGCAGAGATTAGAGGACCCGTTTACTCCTAGTGAGCAAACAAAGTTGGTGCAGTGGAACCTGAGGAGCTCATTGCCATCTGCTATGCAACGTGGGTGTTTCTTTTGGAGCTTTGTGGCTTTGGCTTTGATGGAGTCCCTGTACTCCTCGAATTTGGTTATGGTTTTCTGGGTGTTGTGGACTTTCAAGATGCGGTCGATTTTGCAGATGGGTGCTTGTTTCTTTAGCCAGCTTGACTGGAATATGATTTCCACTATGTTTTTGCTTGTGTCTTCAGGACCCAGTTCAGATACTGTGGATTTTAAGAAAACCGAAGAAAGAGATTGAGAAATTGGTACAATGAAATGAGAGAGAGATATTAATGGTTTATGCATAGAAGAAACTAAAAAATGAAAAACATGGCGCATTGAAATGTGAGAGAAAAATAAAAATTAAAAACGAAGGCTTTTTCCTTTGGAACTGAACAATTTGTGAAATTGATACCTGCATGCCTAACAGCCTGATGAAGCTCCAAGTTTTCAGCTTTCATGAAAATCTCACCACAATCAGGGCAAGAACAGATTGTAGCCCTGAGAGAAGGGTCTCTAGTGAAACCAAGTAAAGGATCTACCACCATTCTACACTCATAGCAGCCAGAGAATCTCCTGAATGGCATTCCTCTGAAAGACCCACCAGCACTGGATGAATTGGAAGATGCAGAAAATGAAGAAGAAGAATTAGTAGAGGATACAACCCCATTGAGTTCATGCAATGGAGTTTTCATGGATCTGCTAGAAGCATCATTGCTACTTGAACCCAGTGAGGCCCTTTTCTTGAAGAGTTCAGGGGATCCTGTTTCAGCTCTGTGCATCACCTTTGTGTTACTACAGAGTGAGCCAGAGCACTTCATTTTCTTGCATTTCTTTGCATTCTCTTCCATGGCTTGCTCTTGCTGTTGCTGTAGTAGCTCTTTCTGTTGTTGTCGCTTTTGTTGTTGCTTTGGTGGTGGTTGTTGTTGCAGTGTTTGGAGATCCTTACAGCTCAATAGGCCTCTTACAACTGACCAAGAGGGTGGTTTCGCAGGTTTTTGGGGCTGGGGGTTTTGGTTTTGGTTCTGGTTATGGTGGATTTGCTTGGTGGGTTCTGTTTGGTTTTTGTTTCTAGCCATTGAAAATGAGAACTAATCAAACAATGGTGTGTCTGTCACAGCCAAAAAGAAATGGTAAGTTTTGGTTCTAGTAGAAATTGCTGGGACAGTGGAGCTGCAGAGGGAGCTTCCTTTTGTTGAGGATTATTATGGATTTGGGACTTGTGGGCCTCTTTAATATGTTTATTTTTTACTTTATTTATATATTAATTGATTGAGATGTGTGAGAGATGTTGTTAATGATGCGCATCTGACCGTTGAGTTGCAGAGGAAGATTCTTTGATGGGTAGTACCTTGTGACAAGAAAGATATGAGTCACCACACGTTATAACACCACCAAATTGACCGTCTTTATTGCCCAGTAATAATAATAATAATCCTGCGAGTTTTAGAACTCCGGATGGTCTATAGAGTGCCTTTTAATATTGCAAAAATTGATAAATTAGGTGGTTGTGATGTCTTAATCGAGTCAACTTTTCTACACGGGATATCATAGATTCATGACACTTATCACTATTTGACCTCTTCTAAAAAATAAAAAAGAAGAAGAAGATAATTTTAGGCTGCCAGAAATGGGTCTGAAGTATCAACTTTCAGTTAATGGCCCTGATAACTGGAACTGGATCCATCTAAATATGAATGAGTCATAATCAGCCCATTTATTTAAAAACATTTGTTCATGTAGATAGATTTTTTACATTTTTTTATTTTTTATTTTATTTTTGTTGGCGCAATCATAATAATAATGAAAATAACACAACAAGAAACTGAATAATACTTATGAATATTATTAATGTAAGAAATGAATTACACAACACTATTTGGACTGAGATGCGGCAGTCGCTCTCTTTAAGGAGATTCAAGCCCTTAGTTGGCTAAACTTTGTAACCGGTGCAGACCTTCTCTGACTTGTCTCCCCCAGGATACAACAGCCCAACAAGTGTCGTATGGTTAGAATAACCTCTACACAAAGTGTTCAAGTCCAAAACTCCACCAGAAAGAACACTCTTCTTTGACAAGAACCTCTCTATTTTTTGTGCGTATATTGTATATTGCAGTAACTTGGATTGAGCTACCTCTACTCTTCACCTCCCCCTTGCGCACGTATCTAGCCCAATATCTGAGACAATTTATTTTAGCCCATTAATCACCACAATTAAAAATAATAAAATAGTCTCTCTCATTTTCAATGTGGGATTAAACATTTTCACTAACTTCTCATCTTTCATATTCACTCCTACATCTTTACATTTATGTTATAACATTTATTCATTTTATTTATTTAATATTAAAATGCTCCAACAATCTCCCACTCATTTTAATATTAAATTTTTAGTTAAAGAGATATTACGAGGCAAAGACGGGTTACTATGCATCATGAAGGTGTGCTCTACATTGAACCTTCACTTAGTAAAACAACGATCTCAACTCCAGAATCGTAGTGGTCTCCGACTTGAACTATGTCTACTTTAGGGAAATTAAGTATCACTGCTTACACATAACAACCCAGGTGTTGACATGAGCTTTTATAACTAGCACTTTACGGCCGTGTGCTGATCTCGGTTTCACAAGTGTATTTGAGATTAAGTCCAAATCTCATAGAGAGCGGCCCCACCCTCACACTCACATAGGTGAAATTTTGTCAAGGATGCCCCTGTAATTTTGACACCCCACTTATACGAGCTACAAATTTTATTAAGAGTTTTTTACTCAACCTCTCCACATTACAGGATAAATGCACTTACATCATAGGGATGAACAATTAAAAAATTATTTACAAAATAAATAATTAAAAATAAATAAATTGTGCATTTCTTACGACCATCGTATGATTCATTTTTCCCATTGAACCCAATTCTCAAGATCTCTGGTCCTTGGGTTGGGTATCCTCATACATGGCTCATGATTCTATGGGCTTTAGTCCCATCCCCCTCGATGTATTCCAGACTCTATCTTTTACTAAGACCTTGGTAAATAGATCTGCAAGATTATCATTAGATTTAATATAATCCACAGTTATGATGCCACTACTCAAATAAGATCGCACGGTACTGTGCTTTCTTCTTATAGATTTGGATTTACTATTGTAGTAACGGTTTTTAACTCTACCAATTGCGGCAGTGCTATCACAATGAATTAATATAGGTGGAATTGGCTTTTTCCAAATTGGAATTTCATATAACAAATCTCTAAGCCAATTTGCCTCTTCACTAGCTGAAGCTAATGTTATTAATTCAGCTTCCATTATTGAATTAGCAATTATTGTTTGCTTTTTAGATTTCCAACAAATAGCACCTCTACCTAAGGTAAAAATATAATCAGTGGTAGAGAGAGAATCACCTGACAAAGTATTCCAATTGCCATCACTAAAACCTTCAATCACAGCAGGGTACTTTTTATAAAATAAGCCATAGTTTTTGGTACTAATTAAATATCTCATGACTCGCTCAATAGCTAGCCAATGATCTTTATTAGACTTGCTAGTAAATCTACTAAGCACTCCTACTGCAAATGCAATGTCAGGTCTAGTACAATTAGTAGTATAACGCAAACTACCAATGATACTAGCATAATCCTTTTGATTAAAAATCTCATCATCATTATTCACAGGAAATAAATGAACACTAGAATCAAAAGAAGTAGCTACACTTTTGTGATCATGAAAATTATATTTTCTCAACATAATGTGATTGATCAAGATATATTCCATCACATGCTTTTGTAATTTTCATGCCCAAAATAAAATTAGCCTCACCAAGATCTTTCATATCAAAATAGCTTTTAAGCATATTTTTTGTCTCATTTTAACATGCATATTTGAGCCAAAAAATTAACATATCATCCACATAGAGGCTAATAATAACATTAAATTATTCCATGATTTAGAATAAATACATTTATCACATTCATTTGATTTATAACTATTCTCAATCATGCAGGAATCAAACTTTTCATGCCACTGCTTAGGTGCTTATTTTAAGCCATATAGGGATTTAGTTAGCTTACATACCTTGCTTTCTTGTCCAAGCTCTACAAAGCCTTCGGGTTGATCCATATAAATCTCTTCCTCTTGGTCCCCATTTAGAAAAGCAGTTTTTTCATCCATTTGATGAATTTTCAAATCAAAAATTGCAGCAATAGCAATTAACAATTTAATAGATGTAATTCTTGTTACCGGAGAAAAAATATCAAAGAAATCAAGATCAGCTTTTTGTTTTAAAGCCTTTTGCAACAAGTCTATCTTTAAATTTATCTATTGATCCATCCGGTTTCAACTTTTTTCTAAGGACCCATTTGTAACCTATGGTCTTACAACCTGGTGGAAGATCTACTAATTTCCAAGTTCTATTAGAAATTAGAGATTCCATCTCATCATTTACAGTCTCTTTCCAAAATATAGCATCAGGTGATGTTAAAGCCTCTTTTAAATTTTGGGGATTTTCCTCAATGTTAAAAACATAATAATCAGGACCAAAATCCTTTTCAACTCTAGCTCTTTTACTCCTTCTAGGTTCCATTTCAAAATTTTCTTGATTTTGTAAATGTGAAGTAGAAGAACTAGGTTGTGACAAAATATTTTTTTCACCCCCACTATTTTTTAATTTAAAAGGAAATTTTTCTTCATGAAAAATTGCATCACCAGATTCAAAAATTATTTTGTTTTCAAGATCAAAAAATCTATAGGTTGCACTATTAATCGCATAACCAAGAAAAGCACAGGTAGTAGCTCTTATACCTAATTTAGGCATTTTATGGTCAGTAAGCCTTACATAAGCAAAGCAACCCCATACTCTCAAATATCCCAAATTTGGCTTATGTCCTTTTCACATCTCAAAATGTGTGATGTGTGACTTTTTATGTGGCACCCTATTCAAAACATGATATGCAGTTAAAATAGCTTCACCCCAAAAATATAAATGTGCACCATATTCAATTAACATGGCATTTGTTAACTGATCAATTAAAGTTCTATTTTTTCTTTCAACCACACCATTAGAAGCAGGTGAATATGGTGCAGTAGTTTCATGGATAATTCTCAAAAACTGAACAAATGAGTTGAATGCACTTGATTCATACTCACAGTCTCTATCACTTCTTATTCTTTTTATTTTTCTACCGAATTGATTTTCAACTTCTTTTAAAAAATCTTGAAATTTTTCAAAAGCATCACTTTTATTTTTCAACAAATAAATAGTTGTAAATTTTGAGAAATCATCAATAAAAGTGATAATATATCTATTTCCTCTACGAGTTAAAATTCCCTCAAATTCACATAAATCAGAGTGAATTAACTCAAGCAATTCGGTATTTCTTACAACATTTTTATGAGGCCTTTTTGTAATCTTAGCTTGACTACAAGTTTCTCATTTTTCAAAATCTTTTGATAGTCTTGGAATTAATCCTAAACTACTTATAATTCCCACATATCTACTATTTATATGACACAAACGAGCATGCCAAAAATTAATAGAAGAAAGCATATAAACTGAACTGGTAGATGTTTTATTATTCTCAACATTCAATTTAAACATTCCATCACAAGCACAACCCTTTCCCACAAATAATCCATTTTTAGTGATTACATAATTATCAGATTCCATAGTTTGCTTTGAAGCCAGCCTTGTTAAGCAAAAAACTTGACATCAAATTCTTCCTCATGGACGGAGTGTAAAGAACATCTTTCAATGTTAGCACGTGTCTAGAAGTGAATTTCAATTCAACCTCACCACTCCCAAGAACCTTGGTTTTGCTAGAGTCACCAAGCATAACAGTTTTTTCTTATTCAAAAGGAGTGTACAATTTGAACCAATTTTTGTCATAGCAGACGTGCCTATTAGCACCAGAATCTGCCCACCACCCTTCAACTATCTATAATCATAGCCACTAAAGGCTCTTCGATTACGTTAGCCTGCGGGACAGATTCACATTTTTAAAATTTGCAAAATTGAGCAATATGCCTGCTCTTGCCACAAACAAAACAGGATCTATTAAATTGATCTTGTGAAGGGGGTCATTGGTTCTTATTGTAATTTTTATTTGGGTTTCCCCTTCCTCGAGGTCTATTATTATTTTTAAAGGCTCTTTTTTTAGGCTTCAATTGACCATTTCTAGGAAAATGATTTTTGGGCATATTATTATTGGCTGAAATAAGTTTTACCTTTGTAGTCGAATTACCATTGCTCTTTTGTGTCATAAGTGTATCTTGTCCTCTAGCCTTCTCCTCCACACGAATGCGTGTAATCAAAGTCTCCAAGGATGTCTCCTTTTGTTTGTGCCGCAAAGTTTTTTGGAACTCCCTCCAAGATTGTGGTACTTTATCAATTATGCCAATTACCACCAAATTGTCTCCAATCTTTATGCATTCGGATCTCAATTCTACAACAATCATTTGGAAGTCTTGTGCTTGATCCACTACCAATTTTCCATCCACCATTTGGCAACAGAAAAATCTGCTAGCAGCATACTTCTTTGCACCTGCCTCCTCGATATCATACTTGCTTTGTAAAGCTTTCCAAATTTTCTTAGCAAAATTGTAAGTTGTATCATAATAATCATAGAAATGATTGGCAAGACAATTCAATAGATAAGAGCGACAATTATACTCATCTTTTGTATACTTATCTATTTTTTCTTGACGGAGAATATATTCTTCATCACTCATCTCATCGGTAGGAACTTTTAATGGATTCTTGTCAGTGAGGATGTAGGAGACTTTGAAAAGACCCAAGTAGAAGAGGACCTTTCCTTTCCACCTCTTAAAGTGGGTTGCCTTAAAGCGAAAGGGCTTGTTAAGATCTCCAACATGCTCATTTGGTTTCTCTTGTGTAGGCTCCATGTGATGAATCTCCTTAAAATTGTTGGTGCAATCACAATAATAATGGAAATAACACAACAAGAAACTGAATAATACTTCTGAATATTATTAATGTAAGAAAGGAATTACACAACACTATTTGGATTGAGGTGCGACACTCGCTTTCTTTAAGGAGATTCAAGCCCTTGGTTGGCTAAACTTTGTAACCGGTGCAGACCTTCTCTGACTTATCTCCCCCAAGGTACAACAACCCAACAAGTGTCGTATGGCTAGAACAACTTCTGCACAAAGTGTTCAAGCCCAAAGCTCCACCAGAAAGAACACCCTTCTTTGAAAAGAACCTCTCTATTTTTTGTGTGTATATTGTATATTGCAGTAACTTGGATTGAGCTACCTCCACTCTTCACCTCCCCCTTGCACACGTATCTAGCCCAATATCTGAGACAATTCATTTTAGCCTATTAATCACCACAATTAAAAAGAATAAAATAGTCTCTTTCCTTTTCAATATGAGATTAAACATTTGCACTAACTCCTTATCTTCCATATTCACTCCCACATCTTTACATTTATGTTATAACATTTATTCATTTTATTTATTTAATATTAAAATGCTCCAACAATTTTTATGACTCGATAGTTTCAATGGGGAAAGGGGATTTGTGAAAGATGAAGGGTGCGTTTATTTAGACATTTTTGTAAGGTCCGTTTGAATATCACCTATTTTGCTGAAAACTAAAAATACTATAATAAAATAATTTTTAAATGTGTGAATAGTGCCGTGAGACTAATTTTTAATGAAAATTTTGTTTAAAAAAGAGGTTTGTGGGTCCCGTAAACAATGTATGAGATCCACTGAAAAGTATTGAAACGTGCTTCTCAATGAAAAAAAAAGCGTGAAACGGATACGTAATATCCATTTGGATACTGAGTTTCACGTTTGCATTTCATGTTTCACGTCTTTTTTTTTTTTTTTTTTTTTTTTTTTTTTTTTTTTTTTTTAAGAATAGCGTTAACTGAGTTCCAGTAGGTCCCGTGCATTATTTATGGGACCTACAAACCTCTTTTTTCAACAAAATTTTTATTAAAAATGGGTTTTACGGTACCATTCTCACATTTAAAAATTATTTTACTTCAGTGTTTTTAATTTTTAGTTTCAGTTTTTAACGGTATCCAAACGAACATCTAAACTTGCATTTGTAAAGACTCTAAAAATTGCATTTCAAATACACAGCACTAACTAACTTTTTTACAAACATCTATTTTAACAAATATTACATTTTCTTTTTTTATTTAATGAAAGTTTTCGCAATAGTTTATCCAAACCAGCTCAAACTATAGTTAGGCACTGATTGTTTGAATAAAAACATTCCACTCTCATAATGCAATAAGTAGAATAATCTTAAATTAATATTTGATATATATATATATATATATATATATGTATATGTTAGGATTAGTACCCTTAAATCCTATTGTATAATGCGATGTATGATATTATGTATGACTTAATGTTGTAATTAATAAAATTGTTTTATTATTATCTAAAATAATGGTAACATGAATATTTGGACATTATCATATAGTACATGAGATGCATAGTATGTGATTTATATGATTTAGTCATAGAAGATATAAGTCACAAGTTCTTTGTAAATTCAGAATTTTAGTTCATAGTCCGTAATGAAATTGGGCATTTCATCTGCAAAAACTATAATATATCAACTAAGATGATTTGTCTTAATTATGAAAGTGGAGACTTTTAATTGATATGTTGATATGTTTTAAGAGTTAAGACATATTGAACTGGACTGCTGTGAGTTTTATTATTCTCCTAACGACTGTCAAATGAATAATAAATCTCACGACTTCTATTTACATGAACTCTTAATTCTGAGAGTATAATAGACCTGATCATGAAGTGTATGTTGCTTTGATATATTAGGAGTGAGATCTAAAAACAAGATCAAAACCTCAGTATGTTGGGCAACCAAATTTAGTGTTGATGGAACATATATTCTCAAGATGGAATTCATAGTCTTTTAACATAAATATAAAATATTCCCTTGAGATAAGTTTAATGGGTTCGGTTATTTAGAGAGTTGGGCCTAACTACTTTAGTAAAAAATTACTAAAGTATATATTTATGAAATTGGATTTCATAAATATAGGATAAATAACTTAAAATGATTAAATCTGGTACTCAAGGATTAAGATATAGTAATTCACAAAGTGGTAGTCTACATTAATGACTTTGTATTACTACGAATATTTTATGAAGGGGTTGCATGTACAATAAAGTCTTGGAATATAATTTATTAATAAGACCTAGAGTGCAATTATATTTATATAATGATATTAAATATAATTAATGGTAACTCTGAACTTGTCAAGAGTTAACAGAAAAGTCCAAGGGCTATTGGAGCTAGAGTCTTATTTTTTTCCTTTTGATTCTACTCCAAGCCACATACTAAAGTCTAATTGAAAATGCTCAAAAGGATAGCCCAATTAGATAATTAGTTATTAGAATAGAAACATACAGAATTTTAAGTAAGTACATGAAATGGTTTGTATGTGAGGATTGGACACTCTCTCATTCTCCCATGAACAAATTCATAGAAACTGATTGAAAGACCACACTTCTTGGGCACATATGGAATTTGAATGAAGACTAAAAATGTTTTCAAGAACTTCTGATCTTTGGTTTTAAAATTCACCACACCAAGGTACACTCTCTGATTCTTGAATTCTGAAATTTACATAGTACATGTTATCAATTACGTATGAAGTAGATCTGTTAATTTTTCGCTATATATGTTTTATATGCAATACAAAAATGTATTTTTCCAACAGTATATATATATATATATATATACACACACACACACTAGCCTCCGGGCACGAGCATGAGTACGTGCTCAGAGATTCTTCTATTTTTTTAGATAAAGGTTAATACTTTGCATCTATTATAATTTTAGAAATTTTTTTAATTTTTCAAACAAATAAAAAAGGATACACTTTAGAGATAAGCAATAAATGTAATTTCTTTTTTTGAATGTGAAAAGGAAAAAAAATCATAAATTTTAGGAATTCTCTTTTTGAATTCAAAATAAAATTCGTTATTTGATATTTATGACCTTATTTTTAAATAAAGTTACCATTCACTAATGAGAGTATTTTTAAACTACGTAAAAGTCGAGTTAAAAGAGTGAAATCCCCTTATGTATAATTTGCATTGATTATAATTTAGAAATACATATTTTTATTTTTCAAACAAATAAAAATGGTAAACTTTAAAAATAAGCGGTAACTGTAATTTCTTTTTTAAATGTGAAGGGAAAAAAAATCCTAAATTTTAGGAGTTCTCTTTTTTAATTCAAAATGAAATTTGTTATTTGAAATTTATGACTCTATTTCTAAATAAAGTTACCGTTCATTAATAAGGATATTTTTGACATGAAAAAAGTCCAGTTGAAGAAGGAAAATCCTCTTATATATAGTATAGATTATATATAGTGTGTATATATATATATATATATATATATAAGCTATTGAATTTCAAATTGTTATCTATATATCCTTTTATCTGTTAATTTGAGATGTGGTTGATATCCAGATTGCTCTTGTTATCTTGATAAGGTTAAGCTTGAACTTTAACCTTTTTAGGTGATCAAATAATTTGAACCCAACACATCTTTAGTATGATATCCAGATGGCTTTGCACCTATCCTGATAGGGTTGAGCACTTGAGCTTAAACTTTAACCTTTTTAAGTGATCAAATAATTTAAACCCAAGACATCTTTAATAGAAAGACAATGAGGTACCGGTAGAGTTGAAAGACTTTTAACAATACATTTTACATTTTTTTTCACATTTTTATTTTTATTATTATTTTTTATATAATTTATGGACTTGATTCGTGATTCGTGTATCTATTATCTAGTTTGATATGAAATTGGGTGAGAACATTGGGAACTAATATATGACTTACTTTTCTTTTCTCCATCGAAATTCAACACGACTATCCACACAAAAAAAAAAAAAAAAAAAAAAATCATATAAAGACTAGACTAAATATTTTTAAGGTTTGATTAATCTAAAAATGGACAAGTTAATAGAAAGATTTAGTAGTTTTTTACTTTTTTACTTTAGGCTTGCTAAAATTTGAGAACTTGATCACGCTGATGGAATGAAATGATCTTATATTATTGATGGATGATAACTTCTGAGTTTTGAAAGAGAAAAACTTTAACCAACTGCTAGTTTAGAAGGGTTAAGTTATCTGATCAACAAAATCAAGGCTGGCATTTGACCATATTGGTATAACATCTTTTAGCAATATTATTGAGTTGTAAGATTGTAATTGATTTTTATTTGGATTTATCAATTCAATCCCCATCATTTACAACTTACCATTTATGATATTGTTAAAAAAAATATTTCTATTATTTATAACTCATCATTTATGATATTATCATCATCATTTATTATATTGTTAAAACAAAATGTGACTTGCATTGTTACCAATCTATTTAAAAAAAAAATTATATAAAAAAATAATTAATATTTTAATAATTTTTTTTATTTTTTATAAAAATTATGTCAAAACTATTTTAAAATAAATCCTTCTTACAAAAGTGAAGTCTGGAGCCACTACTCTGCACTGTGTGCAACTGAAGTCGTAGTCTCAAATCCTCCATCACTTTTGGACATTACTCTCGAAAACTCCAATGGCAATTAATGGTGGTGTGGGTTACAGATAAACTAAGGCCTGTTAAACAATGTGGCCTTTTTGGGCTTAGCACAGCGCACAAACATTAAGGTATACACTAATTACACAATAATGGACTCTTAGGGGTAAAAGCTGCTTCATAGATTCCTTTTGCCTCAAAATCATGCGATACCATATGCAATGGAATAAAGTTCTGTACTTTAATTAGTTGAAAAAAATTTACACTCATCTCACTAATAAGTTTGTGGATATTTTTTTCTTTTAAAAAAAAAAGTTTGTGAATATTTAAAAAGTATTTGGTATATGTACTTAAAAACTAAAATATATGTTTGAAAATATATATGAAAATACGTGTGGGTGAAAAAGTGAGTGAAAATACGTATAATATTGTTTAAAAATTGAAAACATTTTTTGAGTAGGTGTACCAAATAAGACCTTATTCACTATATAGTGTTGCTTTTCCTTTTCATATTCTAAATTTCTAATTGCATTAAACTGTTAAGCAAAGTTTTACTGTTTACAGAAACATGTTTCTTGGTTACCGTTACCAAGGGATTAATGTGTGGAATTTGAGATCAAGTGATAACAATTCAAATGTCAATTAAATCGCTCAAAAAAAAAAAAAAAAAAGGACAAAGCATTAAAGATTTAAAAGCTTTAGAAGATGCCACAGAAGCTTTTGTGTTATTGTATTAAATTATCATTGGGAAAATGAAAATCCAGACTTTGTAAAAAGATTGTTGTCTCACTCTAACATTTCTTAGTAAAAAAAATGCTTTTAGTGGGACTGTAGAAAAGAATATATCGGTTACTAGCTAGATGATATAAACAATAGAAGAAGCAGTGAGCAGTGAGCAGTGAGCAGTGAGCACCATCTTGACCTATTTGAATTTTAAATGAGCTTATGCAATTCATAAGTTGAATTTGTTTAACAGTTTTGAATGTTACTACAAATTAAAGAACCACAAAAGCCTCTTTTATTTTTTAATACCTTTTTCCAAAATGATTAAATATATTGTAAGTTTGTAACAATCTTCTAGCAATCCAGTGACATCAGGAAGGGAATATTACCAGCTCCAAGGGAAAACCAATACTTCTACGAAAGTTCGACTGGGATATTTTGTTATACAAATATAAACTTGCGATTTTTCTAAAATATATATATAATAATACGACACCATGTTCTGCATGTTAAATTAATGTAGGAAAAAATTGTAATGAACTTGTCCACGTATACCCTACTTCTTCATTTTCCTCCCCCATATATATATATATATATATATATACAGAAATTGAGGAATTAACATACAAATCCATATTGGTTCATTTGTGGGGGAAAATGCTTCCTATAGAGAATGGTAAAGTGGGAAAAAAAAAGGCTACACACAAAAAGAAAAAGGTTGGAATTGAAAAAAAGAATACATTGATGAGAAAGTCATGGTGCTCCCTAGGGTTCTATTAGTTGTAATTTTCTAGGAAATTTCTTCTATAGCTATTGATTTATTAGAGTGAGCCAATGTGTTGAACTATCAGTTTTTGTTTATGAGAGGATAGTTAGTGGAATTTTTATAAATTGTAATCAAAATTTATTGCAAACCTCTCTATTACCTATATTACAACTATCATGTCCAACCTCTCAAATTTTATTACCTCACTACAAAAAATTGGGGATATAGCAGCGTTTTTAAACCATAGCTATAGCCCCAAAAACCGTATGTACACTTCCTAATGTATGTACACTCTGTATATATAATATCCACACTTTCATACTAAGTATTCACTTTGTTAAATAATATTAATATTTAACATATGATGTATATATACAAACAATATACAAAATGAGTGTGAGACAATACAAACCTTTTAGATGCATCACTTGGTCTCTCCTCCCCAACTTGGGTCCTTTTTTTCCCTTCAAATCGAAACTTGAATACATAAAGAGGAGAACAACCACATCAGAGAAGGGAGATTGTATGACAATTAATGCACTCCAAATCCCAACTATCTCTTAACATCTTCATTCTGTAGGTGTAAAATCTATATGGTACTTAATAGTCCCGATTATATACTCATCCATAGAGAAGACAGTGGACGAGGGTAACATAAATCTTCATCCATCTCATGGTAGCCGCCAGACGAAGATGAGGCCATTCACCCACAATCAATGACGAAGCGTTATATGACAATAATGAGCTTTCATACCGTTGGAAGCTCATCTTATCATTAAGATCCCACAGGGGTGTTACAGATACCACATTGAAGCCACCATTAAAGCACCACCAACGGCTAGAAGGAAGGAACAAGGGCATATATATACTAGCACCCCAAGACCTAAGAAGGTACTGACACTCTAGCTATCATACTCTAGTACTGAATCTTCTTTTCTCTTCTAGCCATTTTGACTTTATCATCGAAAGCTTTGTGGCAGGTATCACATCGGTGACCCACGCTTCTTCCATTTCCCATTTACTCTTTCAGGATCTTGTTGGCTGTTGACGGCTTCCCTCTAGACGATTGTCGGGGACGTTCTGCGACAAGGGCCGAAAATGCGAAAACGGCCCAAATCTCCCCTTGGGTTCTTTAGAAGTGTTTATTGGTGGAGAATCAAGCCCAAAATTCCAAATGTATAATTAACAAAAGGCTAATGGTGCTTTGACAAGAGAGAATCAAAATGCTTATAACAAAAGTGCAGAAAACTATAAAAACATAACAGGTACGAAACTTCGACCCACAGTCACCCAAAAGAGGGAATTGAGAGAGGTTGTGAGGAAGAGAGAGAAGGTTCCCTTGTACCCATATTTCCACCCCCAAGTTTCGGAATTGTGAGATTGTTAACTGGCTGAATGGGGTTTTGCTCTGAAATTTCATGTATGTGAGTAGAACATGGTTGGTTTTTTTTTTTTTTAGTTGAAGAAAGACTCTTGTATTGAGCTTGGGGTGTTGCTCTCAGAGTAAAACGTCCTCTATTGTTTTGAATCTGATTGTGGAATTTATATTGAGTTTGGGGTGCTCTAAGTGACTGGTTTTTGGTCAATAGAAAAGGTTTTGGACCCCAAGGTGTTAAGTAAGTAGTAATTTCCAGGTTTGCTTTTGTTTGGATAAAAGGAAGGATTACTTTTATCATCATTAAGGGAAATACTTGACTAAACCCTCATTGACTCCTCATTTTCAGTTGTTTCAGACCATTGGGGGGCTCAACTAGATGAGAGCTAGCAGTTGAAGTTGGCCAATGAGAGCCAACCATTTTTAAAGGAAAAAAAAGGTTCGGACAAAAACTTTGGGCCACAGCACACAGAGCATAAAAACTGTTTTGGGGTGAAAATTTTGGATACAAGACCTCCTTCATGAGTCTGAGGTGCTACCAGTGTCCCTTACTCGTTTGGTAACACGCATGGGCTGGGCTTATGCAAAAGGTCTGAAAGCTCGAAAACGTGTTGAAAAACACAAGAGTTGTTTAGACCCCCGATTAAAATTACGGCTCGATAGATTTTACACAACTTTAATATAAAGTGCGGAATAGTGTAAAAGCGAGTGGATGAACAATATAGCTACTCTAATCCATAAACTAAACAACACAGCAGTGTAATGGAATATAAAAGAGTAGGGAAGAGAGATGCAAACACAGAAAACACCAAGACGTGTTTTCGAAGAGGAAACCGAAGAACTCGGCGAAAAACCTCTCCGCCGCCCTCCAAGCGGAAATCGATCCACTAGACAATCATTTGGGATACATGAGTAAGCAAGAGACCCTCCAAGCCTAATCTACCCGATGTACCTAAGCCCTCCAAGCTCCTACTCCAACAAGGCTTCTCGGAACCGTGTCTTGTCTTAGTTCTCTGGATTCCGCAACAAGCTCCATGTTGCATCTGCCATCCTTGGCTTCTTCCAATGCTTCCCAGCAACTCCAAAGCACTCTCTACACTCTGAATAGGTGTGGGTTGTGTTTGGGTACGAATCTCCTCTCAAGGTATGATAATGGGAGAGGGATGGAGAAGAGGCTACAATGATTTCTCACTAAGGAGGAGTAGCTCTCTCTCAAAAGAGGGTGTGTGTGTTGTAGAAAACCTATCTAGGGTTTTTCTCTCTGAATAGCCTCCCATACATTTGTGGGTAATGAGGGTATATATAGTATGGGTGAAGGGTAAGAAAGTCACTCTTAAAAAAACTTCCAGGCAGAATGTTTCGCGACTATCTCGCGGGAAGGCCTTACCCGCGAGACACTCGCGAAAACGACAGCCTGGCACGACTCTTCAGCTTCCAGTCATGTGCTTCTCACATGGCTCTTTCGCGGCTTAGCTTCCAGCGACACACCCGCGAGATCCACTAATCTTCAATAAAGCTTGAGTCTTCACCAACTTGATACTAAACCCAATACAATTAAATCCCACAAAATACAAGGAAATGAAATAAAGTAATTACAACACATTTTGTCATGGAATAAAGCCAATATAAAACATAGTTGTAAATCACAACTTTACAAGGTCCGAAAGGAATCGACCTATACCCTCCAAACCACACTTCCTTAATTTCTCCAATAAGTCGCATGGGCTTGGGCCATGCTTAAAAGAATAAAATATAATATAATATAATACATGAATTGAGCCCACAAGGAAGTCGGGCTTGTTTGAATTGGGCTTGTACGAAATGTGTCGCGAAAATGAGCATCAACAACGATCATTCTGACTGACGATTTCAACATCATCAGTACTATTTAGATGCATACTTTGTTGAAGCATTTTTATCTTTTGGCGGATGAAAGACACTTGAACCGGCTAATCATTATTGTTGTGTATCAATATACTTTTATAATATAGTAGTGTTCTAGTCTTTGGTCATATTTTTCCACTTCAAGTCAATGAGATTAATCCTAAGAATCGTTAGTGTGATGGATGTAACTTGGGACTTCCAGATTTATGATTTGTCCTTCAAGTCCATTGATCTCATCACATAGGCGTCTCTGAAGGGATGTGTATAAATTATACTTGGCTAAGAAAAAAATCACTTTGAAGATAGAATTGTAAATCCTCCTAAAGTCTTTAGAAGGGGTTTCATAAAATTAAGGTCCCTTATGTGTGTGAAGACTAATAAGTGCAGTTCTAATACATCTCCCTCCCCTACAAGTAAATGAAGCCCAGAGTGTTCTTAATTTTTAATACTATCTACAAAAAGTAAATGAAGCCCTCGTGATAGATCATTGTGCTTGAGCCTCTCATTAATTTCCTCGATTGTTGCTCATAGCTGAGAAACTGCCCTGGCTTGAGTTGTCGAAAAATTACTTGTTTGTTTATATTAGTTTTTTTTTTTTTTTTTTTTTTTTTTAATGAATAAAAAAAATACACATAATTTTCATTGTCGGGATTTGGACCAAAGCAGTCTCCCATGAATAATGGACAAAACATGGGCCGGTCCCATCTCTCTCCACAGACAGAAGAGGGGAAAATAGATGGGGAAATTCCCAAAAGAAGGCCCAAGAGGCCACACTATGCGCTAGATCGTTAGCATATAAATCCAGGAACAAAAACAAACTACCAGTCTACCAGACAACGAAATTGGACAAAATGTCAGCAACCCAAACCCAAAGCTTGAATTGCTAAGGCCTCTCCCTAGCCTATTGGTTTAGGTGAAAGTCTGGTATCACTTTTACAAATTTAATTTTCTCAATTACACTGGTAGTAGGGGTAGGGCGTCATTGTACTTTCATATTCTATTATTATGGAGTGATTGATGAGACTGTGGATCCAAATGTTATGAAATGAAATGCATGAGTTTTTTGGTTTGATAGATTTTTAATATATGTCATCCGTTTTATGATAATTGCTCTTTATTTTCAAATTAAAACATAAATCAATTTTTGGTATAAGTGGAGTTTGAATTCCATATTTCTTATTCTATAATAATAGATTTTAATATTGAAGTTAACTAGAACTCACAATTATATGCATGAATTAATTATTTAAAAAATTGTAATCTTTTTCCCTAAACTTCAAAATTTCTAAATGGAGCAGAACGTTTAAAGTGGGAAGACTGAGTCATTGTCTAAGGGGATATATTTTATTTTATTTTTGGTAGAAGAATGGGATATATTTTACTTAGAAATTAGAACTACAAACAAAAGTCAATTTACTATCAGCCCGCAAAAGTGGAATGGGCCCTGGCAGGTGTATCATTCCAGCCCTTATTCTTACTCGTTCCCTTTCAAAGTTCAAACTTTATTTACGCTGCTAATGTTACCTCGTCCAACATAAAAAAGAGGGACTAATTTAAAGAAAAAAAAAAATTTGAAACTATAATTTTAGAGGCTTTTGGTTTACAGAATCGCATATGATTCCCGTCACTTTTTTTTTTTTTTAATTATTATTATTATTATTTAAAATCTGATTAGATTCTTTTGAGGAGAGGTCTAAATTAAATTAAATTGACAATATATGGGCTTTACACTCCCACTTGATGATTTGAGGGAGGAAAACACAGAAGCAAAAAAGTGAAAGCCCAAAACAAAAATATGGCCCGATACAAGCAAGTGAAACCAGGAGCGCCAATAAGAAGTTTCAAAATTTCACACTCCCTCTCTCCCTCGCTCTTTACTCTCTCACTCTATGACGAGGCTCAAACTCAGACCACCGTAACAAGTAACAACATCAACAACAAGCTCCGAATCCCAAATCAGAATCCAAATCCAGTTCCATTTCGTATATTAGTTTCGTGTTTTTTGGAGGATCTTGCCCCCTTTCTCAGTAATAGAAATGCCGTTGAGATTCGACCATGGACAGGGAGGCTAACCTTCCAGTTCCAGCAGCGAAGAATATAATCCGTCCGCCCGTGAAGCCACCAGATACGACGCCTTCCTCCTCTTCTCCTCCCGACTTCCTCCACCATGTCCACGCCGCCTTCAAGCGCCACCGCCCTCTTGGTATCACTCTCACTCTGACTCATGCTCCTAGTTGTTCCTATTAAATTCCATAATTTAGGGTTTGAAACCGCAATTTAGGGTTTCTGTTCTTCTATTTTCCATAATTTTTACCTTCATAATGCTTCATGACAAGTTAAAATTTAGGGTTTGTTTTGGAGGACTCTTGTAGCGAATTTAATGACAAAAAATTTTAGTTTTCATATCAATTTCGCTTCACTCTCTTTAGTATTATTATTACTGTCTGTTAAGTTAGGGCAGTTAATATTCGGGAGTGTGCTCTTCAATAAATTATAGACTTACTTTTGAATTCTCTTAAGGTTTTTGTATTTTCCTTAAAAATATAGATAGTAATGTTAAGCACTGGATTACCCGGCAACTGGTTCTAACAGGTGGGGTCAGTTGCGTGTAGGTTTACTGGCTACAGGTGAGTCCAAAGGGCTCTTCTTTATAAAGGTTTCTACTTTGTATAAAAAAAGGAAAAAAAAAAAAAAGCACTGAATGCAATCTGGTAATTCTTTTGAAAAGCTATTCTCTCCAGCCTTCTGTTTGAAGGTGAAAGCGGATTTGGAGCTTGAATTAAATTCATTTATATGATTGATTTAAGTTTTGTATATTACTTCTAATCCTTTGGATTTGGTGCATGAACACACCGGAATATTTTGCATCGTTAATTTCTTTGAATATTTCAGCCACAAGGCAGTCCAATATTTTAAGGCCTAGGCGGATGTTGGTTCCTCAAAGAGAAGCATCGAGAAATTCAGGTTCTAGTTTGGGTCTTATGGTAGATGCTAAGAAGTCTCAAGATGTGATCTCACTGTGCCGGGGTCATATGGTCAAGGATTCAGTTGGAGAAACTAAGAACACAGTGACTGTTCTTGGGGAAATTCAAGAAGATGCATCGATTACTCCACCTACCATTTCAGGCACTATTACCAAAACCTTTGATGAGAGCGTTAATTCATTTGATGCACCGAGAGATCACGTTAAACCCATTACAGGTTGTGAGGATGACAAAGCAATTCCTTTGTTGCATGGAGAATCTCAACAAACTGATGGTCAAAAAAAAGTTCAACATTCTGTTGGAAGCAATGCTGTCTCCCAGGGTAATTTGTTGGTCCCTTCTCTTTTTAAATTGCTAGGAATCCAGTTTTTGTGTTTTGGTGTATTTCTGGTGGTTTTTTGGGTGATATTTTGACAAGATTTTGAGTTTCTGATAGTGCCATATAATTCTTGAGTTTGTCACTATGCCTTGCGATATATTTTCCTACTCTTTCAACATGCAGGGGCCGATGATGGAATGGCCACTGGATTGGAGAACTTATCATCTCATATGGGTTCACTTGCATTGACAGAAATGGAATGGATCACGAGCAATCAAATGGAGGCATCAACTGTTGTTAATCATGACTCAAAGCACAGGAATTTTCAGAATTTAGAATCTGAAATCAGTTTGAGGTCTGATGGTGGGATTACTTCTCTATTGTCAAAGAGAACCACTGCTGTTCAGGATCAGCTGCACCAGTTCAGCAGAAACTTTTTAAGCCAGCCTGCCACTCAATCTTCAGTTGTTGGGTCATCATGTGCTACCTCAACATCTGTCCATTCAACTTCAGCACCCATGCTAAATTTAACAACCTGTAGCTCTCACCTGCATCGAGATAGCAGTTCTCATGTGGCAGTTGAACCTTTGGGAGATTTTAATATGCAATCTCAAAACATAAATCAGGGAAATGTGGTGCAGCTATCAAATCCTTCACCAAAGGACACCAGTGGAATGTTAATTGAACAGAAAGCCCCTGCAGGCAAAGCTTCTAACTGTGCTATTGATACCCAAATGGAAGTGAAGGAATATGACCAGTCTAAGGAGCAACAAGGCAGAGTAACAAAAGAAAGTAACATTCCTGAAAACCCTCCCCTGCTTGATAGCTCAACTAAAGGGAAAGGATATGTAGGTGATGTTACCAATATACAATCTCAGGCTCCCTTGTCCAAAAGCTTATCTTCAGATATGAAGTTGGAGCCTTCTAAATCAGAAAAACAAGAGAGGGCTGCAAGTGGGAAAGGTGCATCAGCTCCTCGTAAAAGGAATTATGATCAGGACTTGTTCTTCAAAGTCAATGGCAAGCTCTATCAAAGGCTTGGAAAGATAGGCAGTGGAGGAAGCAGTGAGGTCCACAAAGTTATCTCATCGGACTGTACAATCTATGCATTAAAAAAAATCAAGCTCAAAGGTCGTGATTATGCAACTGCATTTGGGTTCTGTCAAGAAATTGAGTATTTAAATAAGTTGAAAGGAAAGAACAACATTATACAGCTCATTGACTATGAGGTACCCACTTTCACCATAAAATCATTAGTTGTAATACTATGCAAGTCATTGGTTTTAGTTTTAGGTATTTGCTATATCAAGCCTCCTTTTCGTAATCTGTAGTCATGTACTAGGAACAACATACTACTCAAAAGTCAAAATTTTGACGTAGCTGTTACCAAGAGAAGACTCAAGTATGATAGTAAATTTGGTTAAAATGGCTTTATTGAGAGATTTTTTTTTTCAAGATACCCTGATAAATGAATTGAGTTTGTCTAAATTGACCACCAAGCAGCTTAAAAAACTATAATGAGTGAGCTTCAGATGACAAAATGATGGCCTATAAAGGGAAATAGTGAAGAAAAACAATTCAAAGATGGGGTTGAGGGTGCCCCTTAAGTTGGCTATTATCGTCTGGTGGCTCATTGGACTTCCTGAATTCTGAGCCAAGCATCTGAAACTCAAAATATTGTCAAAGCCAAAAAGCAATTACATATCTACTTTTAGCGTTCTAATTTGGATTTTATGCCCACTATACCCTTGGATCAAGGTTTTAAGTGACTCGTGATATTTGTGTAGGAAATTCCCAGTTGTATGTTAACTTGTGTGAGCAACATGTCAAAATTCTAATAGCATTAGTTACCTACTTTAGGAAAACCATTATGCAATAGTTGAATTGAGGAACACCCTCTTTTTGGTCAATATATTTTTGATAATTTTGTGTTAATATTTTAGTTAGGTGTAAACTCTTTCTCCTGTCCTGCAATATGGATAAGTGGAAATATCGGATACAAAGTGAAGAAATCGTTTAAAGATGATGGTGGAGAGTCACTTGAGATATTTTGGCCATGTGCAAAGAAAAACATTTAATGCACTTGTGAGTAAAGAGTGTTTTGACTCATTGAGGGAACCAACAAAGATAAAAGAAAACCTAAAATTACTCCAGCAGTAGTAAAAAATGATATGTAAATTAAGGAGGTGAGAGATTATGCCAATAGAATGGCTGAGAGGAATATATATTGTCGGCCCTGATTGGTTTGTTAGGATTCATAGCTGGCCACAAAGTTTTAGGAATAAAATTTTGTTGTTGTTTGGTTGATTACCTAAACAAGAATTTTGTTTAGCATGTTTACCCTGTATACCTCAGAGGTTCTATTTTACCCTTTTTCTTTGAAGAAGGGGGGGGGGGGGGGGTGGGTGGCTTGCTGATTCTAGGTGCTCTGTTGTCTTCGTGCATTCTGTTGTGCTTGAACTGCATGTCAGAATGTGGGAATTGATATAGACATGGCAACATGATGGATCCTAAAATTCTAAAATAGTAGAGGATTATTTGATAGTCAATAGTCAAGACATGACAATATATATGTATACAATTGTAACTTATATAACACACTAATTTTAGTTATTTGTCTGATTAATATGATTAATAATCTTTGATCACACCAACAATCAGATCTAGTGATTAAAATCTGTGAGTGTGGTGGGTGGGTGGGTGGGTGGGGTGTGGCTATGGTTGTGCTTCTCACCAGCAGCGGGAATCATGAGTTGATGATACTCTTTTGTAGTTTATAAGAAAACCCCATCTATCCCTTCTTGAGCAAACATCTTAGATGGAGTCCTTTCTTAGACTTTCAAGCCTTGTTAAGGACTTAACAATTTCCTTTAATGTTAAACCATATACATCAAATGTGAATGACTATATATTTATATATATAGTAGAAAATAAAGATATTTTTACATATTTGGTTCTCTAGTTCCTTGGTTATTGCCAAAATTCCTTGTGAATGATATTATAGGTTCTTTTATGTTTGGTGCTAGCAAGTTAAATGTTAGAGCCAAGCTAGTCAAAGGCGAAAGGCGACCTTAAGACTCCAAGGCCTTGTATTACCCGAGGTGTGAGGTGACAAAAAGACACTAGCCTGAGTAAAGCGAGGCTAAATTCTAAATATATTTATTATACATATAGAACTTAAATCATATGTACCTAGCGTTTTGAAATGTTATAATAAAGTGTTTTAAATGTGTTGCATGAAGAAATTAGGTCTATCAAATGATTTCAAAATAAGATTTACATGGTTTATGCCCAATTAGTTATCCACAATAGGTTTTACAACAAGCTTCTACTATAAATTAATTAATCTAACAATAAGTTTTACAACAAAATTTTGTAAATGAATTTATCTAACAATAGGTTTTATAACTTGCTTTTTTAAAATTAATAATCTCATGATATGTTTTACAACAACTTTCTAATAAAAATGTACAATTAAAAAAAAAAAAAAAAAACTGAGGCTCTCTCCTTAGCACCTTTTTCATGGCTTAAGGCAGTTGCCTAGGCTCTAAAGTTGAGTGCCTCACCAAAGGCGCCTTGCCTAAGAGCCTTTAAGATGGCTTAGTGGTGCCTTGCCTAGGTGAGATCAAGAATACCTTACTGACATGTTCTGTTCTATTAATTTCATTTTTTTTAATCATGCATGCTTCGGTGCTGAACTTGATGAATCTTCCTAGATATGCATCCCATGAATTTATTTAGGAATCATAAGCAACATACATTTAGTCATGATTGTTGAGAACAGCCACTTGTTTTCTTATTCTTCCTTAATATTGGGTTTATTAAGCTTTTTCAGGCATACATATTAGAGTAGAACAAGAAATTCTTGTTCAGTGTCTAATTTGTCTTATTTATATACTTGAGTGATTTTAATACCCATTTTTGCTCTTAGGTGACAGATAAGGCTTTGCTCCATGAAGTCATGAATGGTTCCATGAGTAATAAAGATGGCAGAGTCAAGGATGATGGGTATATATACATGGTACTTGAATATGGGGAAATTGATTTGGCGCACATGCTATCCCAGAAGTGGAATGAAATGGATGGCTCCTATCAGACCATAGATCAGAATTGGCTCCGCTTCTACTGGCAGGTTCTTAAGCTATACCGTACATTTATTGGTATTTGCTATCCATTGCTTTGTATTTGTTTTTGTACTTATGAATATTTTCCAATGGTTTGCTTATGTTAGCAAATGGTTTAGAACTTTGATGGTTACTTTGTAGATCTTTGTTTTTAGTCTTGTTTTCTGGTGTTCCACAAATGTCTTTCATTTGATTAACCACTAAGAAAATAAAATACTGCTGTAAAATTTTCTGACAAGTTGCGTATCACTTTCAATTTTGGAGTTGAATCTCTCTCTCTCTCTCTCTCTCTTCCCTTGATGAAATTTGCACTACCTTTTTATTTGTTAAGATAACTCCTGGTCCTGGACTAGTATGTTACCTTTGAGGACATTTGGATGTCTTATTGAAGTTAAACCAATCCATTATGTCTTACATAAGTGCTGAAATTTTGTAAATCTATTGAATTGAAAGTTGGCTTTACTTTTAGACTTTTAGTTAATTTGTTGATTGTGGTCTTGATTCCTCATTTTACTTTCAAATTGTGCTTCTTACATTATTACCTATAAGACTAGTTCACTTAGTGTTGTACATCCAAACACCCCATAAAGTTTGAACGCTTTTTTGTACTTGTCGCCAATTCTCTCCATTTTTTTGTATAAATTGTAGTTGAACAAGAGACAGGATCTGAAGTTCTTTTTTTGCATTTGCTTGTAAGATTTGCTGAGGTACAAAGAGGCATTGCCCTAGTATAAGATTATTCTTGCTTCTGTTTGTACATAAACTAGTTCACTTTATGTTGAACAGATTAATCTTGTTAATTGCTGACAGTCTTGAATATGGAATCTGAGATTTTTTTAATGAAAAACTTGGCAGCAAATTCTTCAGGCTGTAAATACTATACATGAGGAACGTATAGTGCACTCTGATCTGAAGCCAGCTAATTTCCTTCTTGTCAAGGGTTCCCTAAAGCTGATAGATTTTGGGATTGCCAAAGCCATAATGAGTGATACCACCAACATCCAAAGGGATTCACAGGTAATTCTTACTTATGCCCTGCAGCTGGGATATATATCTCATTTAGGTTGTGCCCCTCTCTGGCAACTGATCAGATGGTGTTGCAACATTTAAAAGGATATGTATCTGTCTTGCAATGCTGGATTGCAAGTTTTTAATTATGAACTCGGGGTTATCACTCAATTTTTATTGGCATTGGCCCTCCGTGATACTGACTATGGCTGGTTTAAATAAATCCAAATATTGCTATTTGATCTTGATCGTTAGAAGTTATATCACTGGTATCTGTATGCTTTTAACCTAGCTTGACTATAATTTCTGTACACATTTGCAAATTTTTAGAAGGCATATATTGGATTCTATTTTGTGTTCTCATTAACAATTTATATAGTTACATAATCAGGGTAATTACAAATCTCAAATTATGTATAAATTTGGTCCATGCATTTTCAGTTTGAACTGTTAACCCTTTTGACATTATTGTTTCTAATAAATAGAACTTTCTTTTTAAAATTTCTATTTAACCTCAATGTAGTTAATGACAATACACATGATTTGTCATATCACCCATATTTCTAAAATGTTATACCCTCATTTATCAACCCATTAACTAAAAAAAACAAGAAGGGTGGGGGGGGGAAGATGGAATGTTGACCTACAAGATCTAGTTTGATGTTGACTAAATTGCTAAAGTAAGAAGGAAAAAAAAATGATATAATTAATGATTCCTTCTAGCTAAATTAAATTTCAAAACAGGCCCATGGTGAGATGCAGGAAGTTATTGGCACACATACACAATGTCTAAGGGGTTAATTGTTTAAATTGGAAATGCAGGACTAAATTGACACTTGCATGAAAACCCAATGGTGGAATTTGTAAAACTCCCTATATTGTCAGATTTACTTGGGGGCTTTGATCAGAAGCACGCCAGAATGCTTAACACTATGAAATGATTTTGTTATATTTTTGCTTAGTTCTCATGTTTGACTTCTGTAGGTGGGTACACTGAGCTACATGTCTCCTGAGGCATTCATGTGCAATGAAAATGATGCAAATGGAAACACCATAAAGTGTGGTCGGCCATCCGACATCTGGTCCCTTGGCTGCATCCTTTATCAAATGGTATATGGCAGGACCCCCTTTTCTGAGTACAAGACATTCTGGGCCAAGTTCAAAGTTATAACAGATCCAAATCATGAGATTACGTATGGACCGGTTTCTAACCCTTGGCTTCTTGATCTTATGAAAAAGTGTCTTGCATGGGACCGTAACGAAAGGTGGAGGATTCCCCAACTGCTTCAGCACCCTTTCCTTGTTCCCCCTGTTCCACCCCAGCTATCATCTTTTAAAGACCAAAACTGTAAACTACTTCAACTTATAGCTGAAACTAGTTCTAATGACCATGAAGCATCAATGCTATGCTGTCAGATCCAACAACTGCTTAGCAATCCAGTTCAGCCAGTTGCATCTCAGTTACTAACGTCACGAGAGCAACAATGCAAATCACTCTCCCAAATGTCAAAACTTTGCTTTCTGCTTCAGGAACGTTTAGCAAATTCAGAGAGAAAAATTGAAGACCTGGGAATGTAATTCGCTATGTTTGATCGTTTTGACATTGGTCAATTCTTTTTGCCCTGAATGAGATCATGCTGAATTAAGATGCCTATTCTCCATCCTTATGTAAGAATCTGTAATCAGTTTGTCTTATCATGTTCTTTATTATGTAAGAACGTATGCTCATCCCAGATTCACTCCTGGTATTAATTTATGCATCATTGTCGATCTTTTGTAGCAGGACAAGTAATTTTATACAATTTTTGTAAACACTTATGTACAGCAAGAGTGTATTGATTCGATTTTTGACGTAGTAATTATTTTATTCTCAAGGTGTAAGCTTTCTTCGATATAAGTCATAATTTCTTGGATATAACTCCACTAATTTCTCAAAATCTCAACTTATGTCTAAAACTAAAATTAGTTTTGAAGTGTAATAACTCATAATTCATAAACATATAATTCCATCTTTGTAACATGAAATGTTAAAATGTAGAGTAATGTTACAGTCACAAATTATTTTACAACATTTTTACAAATTATTAATATGACAAATTCTTACTAGTTTTAATTTGAGTTACCATTAGCATCACATTTTTATTTACTAATAATTATTTGGTGAATACTAAAGCTATATTAGTAATTTATAAAAATATTGTAAAATAGTTTGTATTTGTAACATTACTCTAAAATGTGTGGTATCATTATTGATAAATAGTGCGCCAGGACATGCTTCACTAAGCCACAACCAAGTGATACATACAATCTATAAATAACCAAAGTGAAATTCTTATTCTCATCATAAAATAGACATGACTCATTTCTCCACCAAAAAAAAAAAAAAAAAAAAATAGACATGACTCAATGATGTTCATAACAAAGCAGTGAATAGACAACTAGTTTAAACATTAAAGTGCTCCACCTCAGCGAAAGAAAAAAAAAGAAAAAAAAGAAACAATGACATTATGACCAACAATCACGGCTGGCCGGTGAAAATTTTTAAATAGAGCATTTTGTATATATACTAGCCTCTTTGCGTATATAATGTTGTTTTTTTATTTTTTATTTTGAGTTTGGTGTTATAATATTTAAAAGTGAGATAGAGATGATGTCCTAATTTTTAGGATATTTCTTTATGTGAGTTTTTATTTTTTATTTTTTTATTTTTATTTTTTATTTTTTTTTAATTAGTTATTTGTACGTGAGTTAACGGCTGATACAAATGGAGTAAACTATTTGAAACTGAAACTCTTGAATAGTGTTTAAAAGTGAGATAGAATTAGTATCCTAATTTTTTAGATATTTTTCTATATGAGAGTTGATAAAAGTTTGAAATTTTGAATTTAAAATAAAGGATAAATTGCAAATTACACACTTAAAGTTTAGAAGTATTTGGATTTTACATCCTAAAGTTTCAGAATTTGGATTTTACTCCCTGAAGTTTGAGAGTGTTTGGATTTTACACCTTAACATTTTAGAATTTGGATTTTATTTCCTAAATTTTAGAGGTTTTTGGATTTTACTCCCTAAAGTTTGAGAGTGTTTAGATTTTACATCTTGAAGTTTCAGAATTTGAGGGTGTAAACTCCAAACACTCTCAAACTTTAGGATTGAAATCCAAATTTTAAAACATTAAGGTGTAAATCCAAACACCCCTAAACTTTAGTGGGTAAAATTTAAATTTTGAAATTTTCGGGTGTAAAATCCAAATACTCCCAAACTTTAGGGGTATAATTTACAAATTACCCTAAAATTAAAATGTGGTAATTCAAATTAGAGAAGAGAAAAATAAAAGCCTAAAACTTAGAAATTTTTTTAAAAATAGTAAATTACTCTTTTAACCGATTTGTGTTTTTAACTTTAAAATTATTTAACTAAAAGATATGGATATTTTAGAGAGTTTAAGAATTTGTGTGAAGATACTTTAGTACGTAAAATAATGAAATCCAAACAGGGGATCCTATTATTAATAGTGTGTGTGTATATATATATTAAAAAAATTATTTAACTTTTGATATCAATTTTTATTTAAATATTCTTTTCTTAACTTTTTTTAAATATACAAAATTAATAATTAAGTTTTCATATCATAGTAATTTGACTAATATTCCTTTTTTCAATTGGTAATTAGTTATATATTTATTTAATTTGATTCATAAAATTGTTAATTATTATAATAATATAAAACTTTCCCATTAAAAATAAATAAATGAAAAATTTAAAACTTAAACTTTAATTTGCAATAAAATTCTTATATTTAAGAAAAAAAAAATTTCTTATTGAATGTGGTATTTCATTTAATATAAAACTAACTTCTCAATTTTGTCAATGAGTAGTAAATATCTTCACCAAAATTAAGAAATTGAATTGACATATGACACAAAATTAGAGTTCTAATAATATCCAATTTAAACTTTAATTGGATTTTCTCTCATCTTTAACTTGGCATGCTATACCAAAAGTGAAATGAATTAATAGATGGACAGCTATACCAAAACCATTTGGTTTACTATATTGATAATTACTATTAGCCGTTTAAGATTATTTCTAAATCATTTGAAAATAATCCAAATTCACTTAAAAGTTTAAAATTGATCACTAATTCAAGTAAATGAAAATTTTATTGATAATACCATGTTTAAAACAATAAATTTTGAAACAATGCTATATCACCATAACAAAAAGACTTTTTACATACTCTAAAGACACAAGTTAAGCTGTATATAATTAAAATTTCATTAAATTATTTTTTTTACCTTTTCTAAAAATAAAGTCAAACTATATACAAATATCAAAGGAAGCACTCACACCTATTAGTGTGTGCCAACTAATGAATTATCGATAACTTTTTTTTTTTTGGGAATTGCATTACAATTACGATAACAAAAAGACTTTTGAATATCTAAACACACAAGTTAAGATGTATTTAATATTCCTTTAAATTATATATATATATATATATATATATATATATTACATTTTTCAAAAAGGGTCATGCTAACGAGTGCCTTTAAGGCATTGGTTAACAATCTAGTTAAAGAAAGTTTTTATAAAAAAAGAAAAAAAAAAGTAATTAATGTTTTGAAAGCTTTTTTTATTTCCCATTAAAGTGATGTCAAAACTTTCTTAAAATGAATTGTTAACCAATACTCTAAGGGCACTCGTTTGCATTTCCTTTCTAAAAATAGATTTATACTATATACAACTACCAAAGAAGCACTCACATCTCCTGCCAACTAATGAATCATAGATAATGTATTTTCTTTTTATTTTGAAGTTTGCATTACAATCACGATAATATAAAAAGACTTATGCAGATGTAAAGACACAAGTTAAGTTGTAACTAATATTCCTTTAAATTATAAAACAATATATATATATATATATATATATATATATATATATATATATTGTTTTTCTAAAACAAAAAGTCTAACTATATACAAATATCAAAAGAAGCACTCACACCACTTGGTGTGTGCATTATGAATATATATATATATATATATATATATATATATTGTTTTTCTAAAACAAAAAGTCTAACTATATACAAATATCAAAAGAAGCACTCACACCACTTGGTGTGTGCATTACAATTCATAATGTAACAATTATAAATTGATAAACAAGCTATATTCTTTTTGTAATTTAAATACAACAATCCAGGACGAATAGTTTTACATACTCTGCTAAATGATTATTAATTAAAAATGAAATTAAATGATTTCAAGTATTCAAGATGTTTGTTATATTAATTATTATTATACTTAAAAAAATCATTATATTTATAGTTGTTTTTTATTTTATAATTTAATAGTTAGGGAGAAATTTTTTTTTTTGAGTTTTGGACGCTTTTGTTAAAAACACGACGATGTGTTAATTGAGTTAAAAGGCTCTTGACGATTATATATATAAAAAAAAGGAATGGTTGAACAATTCTTATATTATTTGAGGAATACTAATATGTTGTTTCAATTAATTTAATTTTTTAATACATTCTGATGATGTGCTGAAATTGTCAGTAAGTTGTAGGCTCCAAATAAGCCAATGAGTACCTGTGAAACAAGAACAAAAGGACCAAATAGAAGGCACCAGTGTGGTACTGGCCAAAAACTCTCCGAAGGTCAAGTCAGTGAATGATAAATCTCTAAGAACTCTACAGTGAGAGAGTTAGGGATTTTTTGCGTACCTGAGAAAAGAGGAGGTCTTGTGCTTAAATAGTGGTGAGTAGTGAACCGAGATCCCTTAAGAGGGGATTTTTCCTTGTAGGGAAGATGTTTCCATATATAAGTAGGGTTTTTTGTGCGTGATACGCAAGATGTTTCCATATATAGGTGTGTAGTAGGGTTTTTTGTGCGTGATACGCAAGATGTTTCCATATATAAGTATTCGTGAGGACCAAGGAAGGCCATGTGGGACCTGTCGACTTTTCCACTCCGTTGGCCTATGGTCGTTCGTCGCTCGAGAATCTCCTGTCGGTTTGTAGAAAAGATGCATCCGTCAGTATTTATGATCATTAATTAGAGTTTTATTGAAGAGAGAGTCATTAAATGGTGTAGGTAGCTCTAGGATTAAATGCTAGGTAACACGTGGCACTTGTTGGTTGGCCGTTGCTTCGTATACTGCGCCCCTTCGCTTTATAAATAGTTCCTCCTCCTCTAGCTATTTTATTTGCTTTGCTTTTTCATCTCTTGAGAGCTTTGAGACCAGAGCTTTTGTGTTGTACTGATGCTTATGAATATTCCGTCGTTGTATCACTTTGTCATCTTCAAGGAATCCGTCGCTTTGAGCCGCCATCCACTCCTGTAAGTTTCTTTCCTTCATCTTCTTTTTATTTATTTTCCTAGTTGGTCGTTATTTGTTTAGAGACCAGTCAAATAGGTTCTTAGAATACCTCTGTCGCTTGTAGGTGAATAGATGTTAGGTGATAAAGAAGTGACGAGTGAACAATCGTTGTCAGTCCGTGAAGGCGTGGGCTACGACGAGATCTATCCATCAAGGCGCGAGCCTGATAAGGATGTAACCCAGTCCCTAAAAAGAGAACCGTCTGCTCACTCCCTTGCCGAGGAGGAAGAGGAGGAGTATGAAGAGGATGAGGAAGGAGAGGAAGATGGCGATGAGGAGGAGGAAGAAGAGGTGGAGGGAGAAGAGGAAGATGACAAGGAGGGCCTAGACAAGGCAGTAGACCAAGTAGACATTAGTGGCACTAGGTCCTTCATCCTTCCTTTGATATGGATGGTGAATGATTTTTATCCGACCATGTCCTCGAAGG
Source organism: Quercus ilex subsp. ballota (assembly GCA_032727855.1). Classification (NCBI taxonomy): domain Eukaryota; kingdom Viridiplantae; phylum Streptophyta; class Magnoliopsida; order Fagales; family Fagaceae; genus Quercus; species Quercus ilex. The sequence continues at coordinate 37,125,415 of CM064916.1, read as the reverse complement.
TCTTTAACAAACTCCGCGACTGTTTCCAAATCCTTGAGAACATTCCCCTCCGTCTACTAAGGAAGTTTGAGAGGTGTTACTCTGGAAAAACAGTGGACGTCGGTATGTATAATGCCATGTTCGCTGCAGGGCTGAGATTGCCGCTGACGGAGCTGCATTGCCAGCTTGCCAATTTTCTAGGTCTATCCGTCAGCCAAATCGCCCCTAATGCATGGAGGATATTTCTTGGGGACAAAGTGATATGTGGTTAGCTAAGTGGTGGTAATTGTTGCCTTACCCTCGACGATTTTTTTACTGCTACATGCCTCAATAGATTTTGTTGTCGAAGGGCATCTAACACTTCTTAGCAAGGAAGACTTTGCTTAGGTTGGTGTCAGACATGCCTAACTCCAATAGGAACTGGAATAACAAATATTTTTTTTGTTCAAGGGATGGATTGGGTGTGTAGACTCGAGGGATGGATTGGTTTGACAATACCTGAGGCATTGTGAGGGAGTTGGGTGTGTCATATGTATTTTATTTTTCACCACCTCGTCAGTTTTAGTTATGCATTTAACACTTTTTTTTTTGTTTGTAGCTTAGATTCGTCCGCAAATTAACGACGTACAGGAGGGCTTCATTAGACATGTTTTGGAGGTCCCCTTTGAGCAGAGGAAGTGGAAGGACTTGGTCACCCTTGACCCTCTTCATGCATTCTATGGTGGTCCAAAGCCAATGCCTGTAGCCCTACGGTTACACGCCTTTTCACGTCATCGTAAGTTTTCGTACTTGTCCATCTTTTAATCCGTTCGTCACCATTCTAACTCTCTCCGCCACCCTTCTTTTTTCAGAGATGGACGTGGGCAAGTAGAGGGTGATGGTGAGGAAGTCTGCTGTTGCACACAAGCAGCAAGGGGAGGCATTGGTGTTAGCCCCCAAGGTGGCCTCAAAAGTTTCCTTAAAGAGGAAGAACAACTCCAAGGATGATCGTCCATCCAAGAAGGGGACGGGCCCACCCGTTGGGGATTAGCAATGGAAGTCCCCTCCGCCCCCTCGGCATGGGGCAGAAAAGGGCTTGATGATGGGGAAAGGCCTTGTCATTTCTGACCCTATCTAGAGGCCGGTCACCCACAAAGACTACGCCGTCGAAATGGTTAATTCGATCATCAAGGAGACAGACTTGGACACCTGTGGTGAGCACACATTAGAGGATCTAGGGGCTTTTGGTCTTTACGACATGTCAAGGGTATGTATTTGTCACTTTTAGTACATAATTCTTGTGTACTTATTCTAACCATCATTTTTTTCTTTTCAGGCGCTAGTGCGGATGAGGGCCCTCCAGGATAGATGTGTGGCCAACAAGGGGGTGATCTGACGATTCTACAAATGTCAAGAAATAGAGAATAAGGAGAGGGATCAGTATAAGGAGGTTGTTCGTACTTTCAACACGAAGCTAATGGCCAAGCTTGCTGATGCAAACCTCAATCAACACACTTTGAGACCCAACAAGTAATATTGGAATATTTGCCTAAGAAAGCTAAAATTCATATTTTGATAGAAACCTTGACCCAACATTTATAATTGAAACTCAAACCAAAGGTATAAGTAACAGACCTCGACCCATTAATTATAATTGAATCACAAATTGAAGGTATAAAATTTGAACGTCACAAGGAAGAATCCTTGATAAGTTCACAGTTCTTGAAAAACCAAAAGAAGAAGCAAAACCTCACGTTTTTTTGATTTTTATTCAATAAAATCCTCCATTACAATGAGTGCATGCTATTTATAAGACATGACTGAAAATAGGAAAACATAAAAAAAGGTACTAAATAATATTATTACGACCCTTGTTCACAATTACAACATAGCAGAAGCAGTAGCCGATCCAGACCCAGAAAACCCAGATCTACCCAGAAAACCACCACCACCACCACCGCCACAAACCCACCAACCACACCATCGCCGACCACCACCACATCATAACCCAGCAACCCAAATTAGCCAAAAGTCACGAACCTAGCCAAAACCAAATTCATGGCAGCCCACGGCCTGACCCACCAAGCCCACGATAGCCCATCGTTGCTGCATGTCCTTAACCCACGATTCACTGCCACCAAACCCGACCCACCACAAACATCAAGAGTAGGGGCCATTGAAGACGAAGGAATCGACCTCGGATCTGCCCAGAATGACTTGAACAATCACCGGTCCACTCGTTGGCAGTGGAAGTACCATTAAGGCATTCGATGGAGAGGACCGTCGGAGAAAAAGAAATAAGAGAGAGCCAAGAGAGGAGTTTGACCTGAGAGGGAAAGGGAGAGAGAGATCTAGGAAAATAAAAAATGAGTTTGGCACTATGTCTGAGTTTAGTGTTTATTAATGATTTGTGTTTGGTTGACAATAAAATTTAAGAAAAATTGAGAAAGTTACTACAAGTTTTTTTTCTTAATCTTTAAATTTTAATTTAGGTGAATTTTGATTTTTAATTCTGTTTTGATTTTTTTTATTTAGTTAAAATTAATAAATTAATTTTTTAAATTTATATGCTGATGTGTCATGGCTGATGTGGCATTTTTATAATATTTTAATTCCTCTGGCTGCCACCTTAGCTATTTCCGTCAGTTGACTGACGGAAAGGACGAAAATAACATGCGTTAATTGGTTTAGGGACTAAAAGTGGTAAAATTAAAATGTAGGGACCAAAATGAAAAAAAGCCAAAATGTAAGGACTAAAAGTGCATTTACGCCAATAATAAAAGCCTAAATTAAAGTTGAATTGGTCTGAAATTAGCAGCTCCAAAATAGGAAAATAGCTAAAAAAAAAAAGTTCTAAATAATAGAAGGCTAAAATTAAGGTGGATTTGGTCTGAAATTAGCAACTTTAGAATGGGAAAAATATCTATTAATTGGTATGGAACTGGAAAGTCAATTAGCCATTAATCCATACCGTAAATCACGCTCAATTAAGCCAGATCAACCCTTAATAGCTTATTACACCTTCATCTTCCTTTAGGTCAAGTTTGGAATGTCCTGTGTTAGAATCAGCCTAAATCTCTTGAATTGGGCCATTAAGTGCTTCTTTGATCTTCTTGGATCTTGCTCTAGTAATAAGCCCAACTGGAACATACAACAGATTCTTTAATGCTTGTTGATTCTCATCATTCCCCTTCCTTTCAAAAGGATTCGTCCTCGAATCGTCACCTACATCAAAAGGAGAAAGATCAGAAACATTAAATATAGCACTAATGTTATACTCACCTAGAAGATTTAACTTGTACGCATTATCATTAATTCTCTCAAGGACTTGAAATGGACCATCCCCTCTAGGATGTAGCTTGGACTGCCTACAGGCTGGAAATCTTTCTTTTCTCATATGCACCCAAACCCAATCACCCGGTTCAAAGAGGACTTGTCGACGGCCCTTGTTGGCTTTGGTTGTCTATTGCTCATTTATATATACATATACATACATACATACATACATACATACATATATATATATATGTGTGTGTGTGTGTGTGTGTGTGTTGCAGTACACTTTCATGGAGTTTCTTCACCATGAAATGGACCATCCCCTCTAGGATGTAGCTTGGACTGCCTACAGGCTGGAAATCTTTCTTTTCTCATATGCACCCAAACCCAATCACCTGGTTCAAAGAGGACTTGTCGACGGCCCTTGTTGGCTTTGGTTGTCTATTGCTCATTTATATATACATATACATATATACATATATATATATATATATATATATATATATGTTGCAGTACACTTTCATGGAGTTTCTTCACCATCTTCGCCTTCTTTTGACCATCCAAACTAGTCATTTCATTAATTGGTAAAGGTAGCAAATCCAAAGGAGTTAGTGGGTTAAAACCATAAACAATCTCAATTGGTGAAAAATTAGTAGTAGAATGAACACTCCGATTATATTTAAACTCAATGAATGGTAAAAAATTCTCCCAATTTTTCAAGTTCTTCTGAATTATAGTACGCAACAAAGTAGATAAAGTTCTATTCACTACCTCAGTTTGTCCATCCGTTTGGGGGTGACAAGTAGGTGAAAACAATAGTTTATGTTGGGAAATTTAGACCCCGGTTGATAGAATTAACAAGTTTTAAACTCAAGTTGTTAATTAAATTTATTATTAATAAAACTTGTTAAAACAAACAAACATCAATATCATGTCAAAATAATGCAGCGAAAAAATAAATAAGACAAGATATGATAACCTAGGAAAACCAATAAAACAAACTAGTTTCACAGTAAAAAACCTGGGGGGAAACCTTCCCGAAAAGCAATCCACTATGGTAAAGAGAAGTTCCGAATCTAGTACAAAACCTTTGTCTCTAGACTCTACAATCTCCGTAAATGAACTTATAGCAGAAACTTTTTACCGCTTCAGAACCTCTGAACTCTTCAATATATGAACGCCACCTTTTTGATGCACGGATCCCAGTACGTGACTAACTCCTTTGCACGAATCCCAGTACGTGACTCACTCACCAACTTGAGGAAGATGTTGGCTGCAGAGTTCTTCATTTCATCAACAATGAATATCAAGAAGCACTTGGTTACAAAACCCTAAGGAGCAAAAGACGTAGTAGCTTCTTTCAGAGAGAATAAGGCATCAGTCACCTTTTGCATATGTTTTCCTTGTATTCTCTTATGTGACGGCTTCTAAAATCTGAATTTCGTAAAGCTCGATTGATCGAGGGGTGTCGAGCAGTTATTGAGCCTATTTGTTGTGAGCTATCGAGAGCTTTCGAGGAGCTATTGAGGGGACAGAAAATTGCTCGATCGATTGACCTAGCTATCGAGAGGTGTAGAGATTGCGATAAAAAGAAAGCTGAAGAGCTCGATAGATAATCAGGTGTCGAGAGGTGTCGAGCAGCTATCGAGCTTTAAAATTCAACACTTTCTCACTTGATTCTTGGGCAGACTTGCATGACTTTAACACTTGAACTTGAAATAAGGTTTCTTGAAGCATCAAACACATCCTAGATCTACCCAATTACAAGTAAAGTGCATTTTGTCAAAAGATTAGCCAATTACACAAAATAGTGACATATGTTCCTAACAAGTGAATCACATATGTTCTAACAGTTTAGTTCCCAACTTTCCCCACAAGACTTTCCAAAAATAGCTAAGGAACTTAAAAACACAGTCAGACAAAATACTCTTAGAAACACCATGGAGCCGTACTATCTCTCTAAAGAATAAATCGGTGATGTGGGTTGCATCATCAGTTTTATGACCTATTTTAGGAATATGCCATAGAATATTCTATGGCATATTCCAGAATATTTGAATAATATATATATATATATATATATAAATATATATATTTAAATGTATATATTATTATATATTTATATTTAAATGAGAGATGTTACGTTCACAACATTTTTACAACAAATTATAAGTGGTTAATTGTTATTGGTTCAAATTTGAATTTAACACTAAGATTACTTTTTTGCCCCAATAATAAAAACCAGTAATAACCTGCCACATAAGATTTATTGTAAAAATGTTATGAAAATGTTGTGAATATATCATTTCTCTATTTTAATATATATATATATATATATATATATATATATATTATTAACCCCTTCCCACACTTTTCCACCTACCCCCACTATCTTCATTCAAAATTCAAAACCCACATAACCCCACCTACACCCACTCACCTTATCAATCTCTTGTCTCCACATCTAGCTTCTTCAGACTTCTTTATGTTTGTGTTGGTGCCGTACAAAACAAACATGCATTATATAGTTAAAAAAAATGATAATGATGAGGTTGAGTTTAAGTTGGACTTGTTAGAGAGATAGAGTTTTATTCCTTGTTAAATTTAGACTAAACAAAAATAATTTTGTTTAAATAATCATATATAGCAAATTCAATAAAACAATTTGTCAACAGCAACATAAATCTATAATATAAAGAGCTAGAATTTCCCAATTCAATATAATTGAAGAAAGAAAATCTTGGATTTGTAGTGCGACTGCTGGTCAGCCTTGCAGGCCGTCAAGCCTTCACTTCGTGGGAAGGCTTCTTGTGAGCTACTCGTGAAAACTTCTTTGCTCTTCACTTTGCCTTAAGTCCTCACACTCTCTCTCACACACAACCCTTACAATGAAATCCCACATAAAATGCAGGGTACATATGATTGAACATAATTACAATCAAATTTGGCATGGAATTAAAGCCAACACAAAATAGTTGTAAATCACAACTTTACAGTCTCCCCTTTTGGCTATTCTATGACAAAACCCCTTAAACAAACTATAGACTTAAACGTGAGTTTGGGAATAGTGGTAAAACTTACTTACACCTAATCTAGAAGCTGTGAAGCACTTGCATGTATATACTTGTAACCTGAAACACTTGCACATAAACAGAACTTTCATTAAGGTTATGACAAATTGAATACATGGTACGTATATAAGCAAGTAAAAAGCAATCAAGGAAATAAACATTATATAAATAGATAAGCATATCTTGATCATACAATAACAGTCATTAAAGAATGACTACAGTGGTCATTTAGCTAGTAAATGATCATCCGGACATGCAATGCAATTAAGAGTAATGCACATATCAATCGCATGTCCAACACACAACTTGTAAAGTTGTGATTTACAACAATTTTATGTTGGATTTAATTCCGTGCCATATTTGATTGTAATTATATTCAATCTTATGTGCCCTGTATTTTATGTAGGATTTCTTGTGAGAGAGAGTGTGAAGACTCAAGGCAAAGTGAAGAGCAAGAAGTTTTCGCGGGTATCTCGCGAGAATCTTACCCGCAAAGTGAAGCATGTGCCCTGCACACGACTAGAATGCGAAGAATCACCTGGATTTATTCTTTTCTTCTCTCTCATACTTTTTCCCCCTCTATTTCGACATTGCTATTGTCACAAATCAATTGCCACTTTTTTTTTTAATAAATGATATGTACACAACGTTTTTATAATATTTTTACAACAAATCCTAAGTAGCAGGTTGTTACTGGTTGTTATTGTTAGATTAAAAAGGTAATCTCAGTGTTAAATTCAAATTTGAATTAATAACAACTAACCACTTGTGATTTGTTGTGAAAATATTGTAAAAATGTTGTGGATGTAACACTTTTTTTTTAATTCCTCTCCAAGATTTCGACAACCACAATTCTTTTTTTTTTCCTCCCATTTTCAGCAACTTGGTTGCCACAATTGCTTTCCCATTTGGGCACTCCCCCTAGCATGCATTTTTGGGCACTTCACGGGCAGGAGCTGGTAGGACAAGAATTTCAGTAATCTCATTACCAAAATTCAATTTTTTCTCCCTCCCCATCACATCACTCAACTTTTTTCTCTCTCATACTTTTTAGTACCTATAGTGGCATTTCACAAACACCACTATATACCCAGTTTTTTGTATTGTATATATATGATTTGGAATTTAATTGGTTTTAGACTCTTTGATTTTTGCATCCAATAATTTACTTTCTAGAAAAATAAAAACTTAGATGGACACATGATGAAAAATTGGATTCCATTTGAAATCCAATTTTGAATCTAATTGAATTTAGACTTTTCCATTTTTACACTCAATAATTCACTTGGCAAAAAATTAAAAATTTGATAGGACACGTGGTGCAAAATTGAGAATCCAGTTAAAATTTAATTGGATTTTCTCTAAGTTTTGTCTATTAATATACGTATATATATATATATATATATATTATTAAAATAATTGAAATAAATAATGAAGTTTCTTTTTATATTTATTGAAATTTCTAGCTATTTGTCTTCTAACATAACATTATTTAAGATATCTTTAAAAACTTTGGAATTTGAGTTTTATTTGGAGTAAACTATGTTATTATTTTTTGTACTTAATATCTCTATTGGTGCATTTTGATATTAAAAAAAAAAAAGATTAAATGAATTAATTAAATAATAAGTAAATTAGAATAAGTGGGAGTTTCGTGTGGTTATGTACAATTTGTGAGGCCCAATTTTTATTATTAAAAAAAATTACGGTAGAATGTTAAAATAGTATTTAGCTAGGTGAATTACACACTACTATCTCTTGATGTTTGTTGAAATGATATTCTTCCTTTTGAGATTTTTATAAAAGCAAAATATAAGTCCATTACTTTACTAACAGAATATTCCTTTTCTGAAAATAGATTCATACTCATTTGTAGACAACTAAGTGTGTGTTTGGCAAAAATAATTTTTGCCAACTTATTTTACTATTCAACTTATTTTTGTTACTATTTATGGGTTCCATTGCATTTTTTGGTACTACTCATGGGTCTCACTATACCATTTCAACTAACTTTTACCTTTATTTACAGTATTTTCAGCAAAAAGTTTTCAGTTTTAGCAAAATAAGCGGATTCTAAACAGACCCTAGAAATGTCATTTATACAAATCTTAAGGGAAATGTCATTTCGTTCATAATTTGGATATGAAATTTTTTTGAAAGGAATATTTCATTAAAACAGTCAAGCAGAGAATCTATGGGCTCATCTGTCACATTTGTAGAAACCTCAATGAGATATTGTCAATAATACAAATGCTTTGGGAAAGTGTCATCTTGACAAAGTTCAGAGGATTGTGTAATTCACTCCAATATCTTTAAAAATTTTAAAAACATTGCCAATAAAGTTTGCGATTTGAGCAAAACTATAGGTTAACAATTTTAAAGTATTCATAATAGGGATTTACTAATGTGTGTCCTTAAGGCATACATTAGTAAACCATTTTAGAAAATTTTTTTATGGAAAAATGAAAAAGTAATTCACTGTTTTGACAATTTTTTTAATTTCTCATAAAAACTTTCTCAAAATGGATGGTTAATGTGTGCCTTAAGGGCACACATTATATATATATAAAACCGAAACTTCTGAAACTCCTACAATTTTCCACATCAGCATTATTTTAAAAAAAAAAAACAAAAATTTTGATTATTTTTTTCCTAAACTCGATAATAAAAAAACCTAAAAAACTAAATTCTAATCAAAACCACGGCAAAACCATGGGCAACATATACAACCATTCCTCTCTCTCCTCATAAATCCTCTTTCTCTCCAAAAATCAAAACCTTCTCCTTCTCCTTCCCCCAAAAATCCAAAATCAAAATCCAAAACTTAGGATGAGAAAGAAGGAAAAGCAGATCGGATACATTGCCTTACTCTCCATCTAACAAACCAAGGAAAGGACCCTGGTACAATGATGAAGAAGCTAGAATTCTTGACAGCCTGCAAGGCTAACCAACGGTCGCACTTTAAATCCAAGGTTTTCTTTCTTCAATTATATTGAATTGGGAAATTCTAGCTCTTTCTATTATAGATTTATGTTGTTGTTGACGAATTGTTTTATTAAATTTGCTATATATGATTATTTAAATAAAATTATTTTTGTTTAGTGTAAACTTAACAAGGAATAAAACTCTATCTCTCTAACAAGTCCAACTTAAACTCAAACTCAAACTCATCATTATCATTTTTTTTAACTATATAATGCATGTTTGTTTTGTACGGCACCAACACAAACATAAAGCCTTTTAGGTTTTATTTCTTTCACACAAAGTCACAAAAACCTCACTGTATGACGCCAAGCCACCAACACATGTATTAAAACTCATTAGTGTCTCTGCCTCTCTCTCCTCTCTCTCCTAGGTGAAGGTTGTTACTTTTTCCACTCTCTCTCTCTTATTTTTTTTTTTCTCTTGGTGTTTAAATTTTAGAAATTATTTGTTTAATAGATTGCTTTGATTGCCCTCTTCACTGAATTTGCTTCCCTTTCTCTCTCCTCTACATCCTCCTTTTGTAAGTTTATCATATTTTTTAATGAATTGTTGGTTTAATTTTTTTTAAAAATTTAGGTTTTGAACGATAAAATGGACTTTGCAAAGTCTTACTACTTATTGTCCATAGCCAACAAGAGTTACAGAACATGAGCCATGGGTGCACATGGGGATGTGCCCAGGGATATTCTTCTTTTCCACTCTCTTTCCAAATTTTCCTCACAACCCAAGTAGAAAAGGATTATATATAGTGTGGATTTGGTGTCATCGAATAGCTGTTTTAATTTCCTAATAATTAAGATCATAGGCATAGCTCCCCCAAATAGAAACTGTTTGTCTTTTGATGTCGCAAGAGTTTTGTCTTCTTTTATGACTGATCTTTATAATATTTGACTGTAGCATCAGTGTTTGGCACTAATTTTTCAAGTTACCATCCTTCCTAGAATCTTCTCCTTTCTGTTTTTCTCTCCAACAAAAGATTCAAATTTTTCTTTCTACTTTGCCAAGATTTGATCCTTTAAATTTTAGCAAAGGGATTGCTGAATAGCAGTTTGTGTGTGTATAACAGTGACATTCTAGATGATTCTCAATAGAGACATAACATCTTTTTTAACTATTGATATACCCTGTTGAAACAATGAAGTCTAATCCAGTCATTGAGTAACTCTAAATATCGATTAATTATCCTACTTATCTCTCAAATTTTGAATGGTGGTTGTGCTTTTAATTGTGTTAATTTAAATATCAATTTTTGCTTTATTTGACAAAATGATAAAAAGAGTCTATAATAATGCCTGTGAGGTGTTTGATGCTATGTCTCAGTGGGATTTTGCATATGGGGAGCAACAATAAATTTGACAGAATTCTGCAGTGGGATTCTGCATATGGGATTCTGCATAGTGCATATGAGGTGTTTGAGGTGTTTTTGCTTTTATTTTCATTCCTATTTTTTATTTGTAAGATCCTTCTCAAGCTTATAATTATTTTATACTTTGTAAAAGCCCTTTAGCACAAAAGGTAGAAGTCATGTTCAAAGTTTAGCTCATTGAAAGAGGGGCGGCTCAGTGACGATCTCCCTCTTAAGTTTCTTCTTGGTTGGCATTTTTATTTTTAGCAGCTGATCTTTGCTTTGCAATCTTCTAACTCCAAATTTTAAAGATATGAACTTTTAGTTGCTGATATTTTAATATTTTATACTCTGTTGCCAGGATTGTATTAGTGGAAATTCAATTTCATTCCAGCCAAGCTAAATAATGTTGCTGTAATGTTAGCTAATTGTGCAGGGTGAGTTATCTTCATTTTCATGATTTCTATTTTCAGTACATCAACATTATGTTCAAAATCCTAAATTCCTTGATGTGACACTAGCAACTTTTCATATGAAATTCAAGGAATCTTAGAAATTTTAAATTAACATAAAACATGTAGCTCAAAGAAGATGTTCAAATTTATGTTCCATCCCATCTCTCTCTTTTCGTGTTATTGCTTTGGTTTTTAATAATAATAATGATTTTTTTTTGGTCAGTGAGAAATTGTAGGATTCAAATTATAAATAATTTTGGGTTTTTATTTAGTGTGTTTGGAATTCAAGAATCTTTATATAGCTGTTTTATTTGTTTTATCAGTTGGTTGGTTTCAACTTTGATTCATGGTTATTTTGTTCTTGACTTTCTATCTTCTGGGTATTAAATTTTCAAGATTGACCTGAAGAATTGGGATCCTTTTCTGATGTTGGACTATTTTTCTTGTATGAAAAATTACAATCTGATCTTTTTCAAATTTCAAATTTCTTTTATTGATATGGATTGCAGTGACTCCTTCCATTGGATTTCCAGATCATCCACACAGAGGTTCTGCCCTCATTGTTGTTTTTGATATTATGTGCATTCATTAATTGTGGATCATTGTGTATAGTTAATTAGTTATATTCTGATGTGATTTATGTTTTACAGGTTTTGAGACTGTCAGTTATAGGTATACTTTGTCTCAAAGCTATTCAATTACTTGATTACTATTAGGTTTAATTGTAAAGAAACTGAAGTTGAGTTTTTTGGAATTTAAGTAGGCATTACTCATCAGGATTGTGCAGGCCATAAGGGTACAATTGGACTCGGTGATGTGCAAGTAAGACATATTAATTGCTGAAGAATTGGGATCCTTTTCTGATGTTGGACTATTTTTCATGTATGAAAAATTGCAATCTGATCTTTTTCAAATTTTAAATTTCTTTTATTGATATTGCAGACTCGATGTTGATCAATAGGAATTAGAAAATTTATGTTAGAGCTTTATTACATGAAACCTATTCCTCTTGGTTTCATATATTTTTTTGTGCAGTGGATGACAGTAGGTAGAGGAATCACCCAACCCTGAAATGCTTGCAAGAAGAAAAACTCAAAGGGATTACAGCTTTGGGTCAATTTATCCTCCAAGGACAAAATGTCAGAACTCTTCTTTATGTTGAAGGGGTTCTTAAAAGTAGAAGTTCTCAAATCAATGATTCTATCGAAAGTTCATTCTCTTGGGTAAGTATCTTTGTCTAAGCCTTTTTAAAGTGGTAGTATATTGTTCTATCCCCATAAACATCCACGACTTAGATTTTCTACCAGAAGAAGAAAAAAGCTTTAAGTGGATATTGTTTGGGTTGGTTGGAAAATTCTTATTATAAATAAAATTTACAAGAAATATGTTATTATGCTATAAGTTGAAGCCTGTGAATTTATTTATATAATTGTTTCTATGTGATATTGTGATTAGGATGACTGATATTTTGGTAATTCTCAAAGTTAAGTTTGTTTATATATTCTTTATAGGTCTTTATTGATTTTTTTAAGTTATAATTTTGTTTAATATAGAATTGTTATCATTTAGATGTATTTGTGTGTTGTTATCTTTAGAATAAATAGATTATGGCTTTGGGAATTTACTTTTTTACCTAAGTAGCTTATAAATCTTGGGGTTTTGAAGCTTATTCCATTATAGTTTGCCACAAATTCATTTGATATGACCTATTATCTATGACTTTAAAAGAAAAGGTTTGTGAAAAGGCTTTTCTTGGCCTTGTTTGATGCTTTGTCAATGGGTATCATGACAACAATCTAAAATCTAATTGGCATGTACAAGTTAGAAAATTTATAAAAATAAACCCAGCAGCACAATCACATTTTTTTATTGATTCATTTTTATTATTTTGTGCAATTTTTGCAGCAGATTTTCCTTTTAGCTATGTACTAATTATAACAAGTAGATATGTTATCTAAGAATAAAAAATCTATCTCTAATCTTAAACTCACAAAGACAGACTTCTTAGTTTGAGATAGAGTTGGCTTCTTGATATGTACAATTAATAGACAGTTGATCATGAACTTATAAATATATAATGAGTGCTTTATCGAATTGAGGGTTCTTTTTAGTTGTGTGTTTCCAACTTCTTTCAATTTCTTTTTGGTTTTTTTTCCTCCAGTTTTACAGTATTTTCTAATATACTTTGTAAAAATTCTAGAATGGTAATGCACATTTAGCTGGAAAAGAAAAAAAGAAAAAGAAAAGTTGTGCACATCACTTTTAAGGATTCTGCAATCACACGCTGTTGAATGCAAATTAAACTTGAAATGTCATATTTACATGTTTGAACGTACCAAATTAAAAATGTCATATTAAGTTTCCACATACTGACTTGATTACTCATATGCATATTAAATTATTTATTAGATGAATGAATACTCATGCATATTGGTAGTATCTGAGAAGAGTACTAAAGATTCATATTCATATCACTTAACTTTTTAATATTGTTATTGTTGATGTGATGCTACTTTAAAGTAGTGAGAATGGGAATTTGAATTGTGCATGATGATCTATAGAATAGATGGGGTTTGATGGAAGGTTGAATAATCAAAACACTTTGAAATGCATATCATTTATGCCAATGGTGTGAGACCACTCCACAAACATTTTCATGCATGATAGCTTAGTGATTGACTTTGTGTGGATGGTAGAAAAGACTCGTGTCTAAGATAGATTTGAAAGCATTTTTTTTAACTCTTTGCTTTCTCTTTGCCCATTAAATAATAATTTTAGGGATATAAATTTTTTTTTAAAATATTAAATTCCTATTTTGCTGATTTTAATATTGAAGTTAGATAAAAGAGCTGCACATATCAAGTTAAAAAAGGACTAGGTTTTTACATTCCATGTTAAGTGTGTGCTCAATGCTTGATATATTCTTTTTCTTATTTGACAAGGCAAGCTTTTTAGATGATGATTTTCAAACCACATGCTCATATCTTTGGATTTTCATGATGGAAACGATGGACTGTATGTAATTTAAAGTCTTTGGTGTTATCTTTAATGTGAGTTATGAAATTCAATGGTGGATTAGTGAAACTAAATAATATGATTCTTATTCTATTAAGTGGACATTTTCATGTGGTGGTCTTTGTTATTGTCAAGGAAGTTAATAAGTTATTTTATTTTTCAAGGCATATAAGTTGCACTTTTGGGAGATCTAGGGTACCATGGAAAAGAAAGAACACTGCCGGGGGCCTGAAAACAACTTTATGTTGCTCTAACTTTGCCTTGAGGTTAAAAATGAGATTACATCATACAAAGATACAATTGTATACAGTAATGAAGATTTCCAACCATGAGAAGTGGAAGCATATAAGCATAAACAAATTATTTTTGTATTCATTTGTATGTAAGTTTTTGATGTTATATTATTGCAATTTTAATGTGGAAATTGTTACTATAAACCTTGATTTATTTGTTCAAATATACAATTTTTATTTATTAGCGCTTAATAAAGAAAAAAAACATATAATATATTAAAATAAATTTTCTGAACTTTTTCGTGCATAGTACGGGTTAGCGACTAGTAATGTATAATCTATAAGGAGAAAAAAAAGGAAAAAAAAAAAGGCAGCGAAGTACATTCACTTATAGAAAGAAAGTAACTTATTTAAATCTTTCTCACCTAGCACAACTCTATTAATCAAGGGACTTTGTGTGGCTCTGCAGCCTTTTCCATCACCGTCATATCCTGGCTTACAAGAACGTTTATAACTACCAGGAAAATAGGTGCATATTTGGACGCATAGAGTGGCATTTGGCACTCATCAATATCTGGAAAAAAAAAAATATATCATCAAGAGCAAAAAGTCATTGAGTAGAATAAAAAAAAGAAAAAGAAAAAAGAACAATACAATACAAGTAATTCTAGGACTACATTTTTTATCACACTTTTTTTCACAATTATCATATGTGGTAGCAGTGATTGGTTGTTTGTCACATTCACCACTTTTTTTTTTTTCACAACTCACAACATGCCAAGTCAGAATTATGACAAAAAGTGTTGCATACTATTTTGTATTTTATTTTATATAACATCGTATAATTATAAATAAATATGACTGATTCTTAAATAAATGTAAAGGATATGGACCATAAATTACCTTGGCTACCTTGTGGGTGGTAATGGCTGCCTTTGAACCCCCGGAGCAATTGCAACGATACCCTGGACCATTGTTCGAGTCTTGACAGACACTGTTATTCTTGCATGCTTAACTTCTTATATCTTTCATAGCTTCACTGCAATTTAGATCCCCTATTGCCAAATTTAGCACCATTGGGGTTTTCTCATGTCGGTCTCCAAAATTTCGAAGATCTCTCGTACGAAAAGCATAGCTGCAAGGATCGAAGCTCTCTCTCACGAGTGAAGAAGATGTGTAATTATCTTCCTCTACTACAAAAGCATAGCTGCAAGGATTGAAGTCCCACGCGCTACTGTGGTTGAAATAGGTAGTGACTGAGATATTGAAATAAGTAATGCAGTTTGGCAGCAACCTTTGCCCGATCGAGCAAGACCCCTCAACTACGTTCTCGAAGCTATCACATAGCGAAATGCACCCAGTTGCATGTATAAGTTGTCCAGCTAGAACCCTTAATCACAGCTTATGTGTCACGCCCAAGGGAGGATCGTAGTTGCGATTGCAAGTGATGAAGAACTCTTCATTCATGTAACATCATTCCCTTGTGCCAAATGGGTATGGAACATTGACGTTGCCACAGTGATTGTCACAACCTTCCAAGGCCTGCGCGCTGATAACCACTGCTTTTATTGCCCACAGCAAGATCAATGACGAGTAACTTATGCCAGTTGCCAATGGCAATAGTACTACTATATCGCGCATTATGGACCTAGCTATATGGTCCTTTTCACGGGAAATTGTGTGAACGTTCTTAGCATGAATCTTCTAACACTTCATAAATGCTTGGGCCAAGACTCACTCACACTGTTACACTGTTGAAGCTGAGGCAATTGCTATCGTGTGGGCTGTAAAGGCCTAGTAGAGTCATATATATAATTGAAAATATATGTATATGTAATTGTAACTTATATCACACACTAATTTTAGTTAAGCGAAAATGCACTTTTGGTCCTTACATTTTGGGTCAATTCTTATTTTAGTCCCAAAATTGATTTCGTTGCAAATTTCATCCCTAAAAAAAGAAAATTGTTTTTAAAATCGTCCTGTCAACCAACCAACGGAAATATCCTACGTGTTTGATGGAATGCCTCACTTGCTGACGTGGCGTTGACGTGACCATTAAAATATTATTAAAAAAGATTATTTGGCACTTTTAAATGCCATGTCAGCATTTAAATTAATTAAAAAAGCCATGTCAGAGTATTTAAATTAAATTAAAAAATAAATTAAAATTTTAAAAAAGCCTTAAATCTAATTTAATTTAATTTAATTTTTTTTTTTACTTTTCATTATTTTTTTCATAAGACCATAACAGCTTGTTCTTCATGTTCTTCCCAAATCCAAGAAACAAACCCAGCAACCAAATCTAATCTCCATCAATGCCAGGAAAATAAGAAATAAATCCAACAAACCAACCAATCTCCAGCAAACCCATAAACTTATAAATTTCACATTCAAATTATCAAATTCCTATTCCAAATTCATTTTGATCATGAACACACAAGAACAACACAAGAACAACAAACCCAGAATATTCAATCCCAAGAACAAAAGAATAGAAACCCAAAATATTCCAAAATTTGTACACAAATTCTTCCACAAAAATCAATTGTACACAAACACCAACCCAGATCTGAATGGTTTTTTTTTTTTTTTTTTTTTTTCTTTCTTTCCTTTTTTATGTTCTTATCAGGAGCAGATCTGGGTCAGGAGCAAATCTGGGTTTGGAGCAGATCCAATGGTGCCATTTCTGCCTCCTCGAAACCAACAGCACTATTTCACACCACCAACCCCACCACCAAAACGACATAATCCACCTTCTTAGCGACTCGTCAAACGACGCCATCCCGACCACGAAATGACTCCTCGGCCACCCCGTCTCGTCATCGTCCTCATCAATCGAGTCTCAGCGGCTCGTGGTCGTGAGGGGTAGAGCTTGGAGTCTTCGGCCATGGGCTTATGGGTAGATTGGAGAGAGTGTTTTGTTTTATTTGGCCATGGGTGTCTGGGTTTTGGAGCTTGCTGTCTCTGGCCATGGGTGTCTGGGTATGGAGCAGATCAAAGAGAAATCAAAGAGACAGAGAGTGAGAGAACAATGGGTAGTGAGAGGGATTAAATTGATGATGTGACTTTGGTGACTAAGAAAATTTGATGTTGGGTTGGGGAACTTGGGTTTGTGGGGTTGGGATTGGGGTTTGATGTAGAGGATTGTGATAAAAAATTTTAAAACTGAGAATTGAGAAATTAAAATTTCAGTTTAAATCAAATTTGTAATTTCAGTTTAAATTAAAATTAAGAAATTTTGTTTTTTAATTAGATTTAAGGGTTGTTTTTTAATTTAATTTAAATACTCTGGCATGGCTTTTTTTATTAATTTAAATGCTGACATGGCATTTAAAAGTGCCAAATAATCTTTTTTAATAATATTTTAATGGCCACGTCAGCAAGTAAGGCATTCCGTCAGACACGTAGGATATTTCCGTTGGTTGGTTGACAGCAAGGACGATTTTAAAAACGATTTTTTTTTTTTAGGGATGGAATTTGCAACGAAATCAATTTTGGGACCAAAATGAGAATTGACCCAAAATATAGGGACCAAAAGTGCATTTTCGCCTTTTAGTTATTTGTCTGATTAATATTATTAAAACTGATAATCTTTGATCACACCAACAATCAGATCTAGTGATTATAATCTGTGCGTGTAGTGGTCGGGTGGGTGGGTGGGGTGTGTCTATGGTTGTGCTTCTCACCAGCAGCAGGAATTATGAGTTGATGATACGCTTTTGTAGATTATAAGAAAACCCCATCTATCCTTTCTTGGGAAAACATCTTAGATGGAGTCCTTTCTTCGACTTTCAACCCCATCTATCCTTTAATGTTAAACTATATACATCAACTGTGAATGACTATATATAAATATAGTAGAAAATAAAGATATTTTTACATATTTGGTTCTCTTAGTGCCTCAGTTATTGCCAAAATTCCATCTGAATGATTTTAGAGGTTCTATTATGTTTAGTGCTAGCAAGTTAAATGTTAGAGCCAAGCTAGTCAAAGGTAAACTTAAGACTCCAAGGCCTTGTATTACCCAAAGTGTGAGGTGACAAAAAGTCGCTAGCTTGAGTAAAGGGAGGCACCAAATTCTAAATATATTTATTATACATATAGAACTTAAATCATATGTACCTAGTGTATTGAAATATTATAATAAAGTGTTTTTAAATGTGTTGCATGAAGAAATTAGGTATATCAAATGATTTCAAAATAAGATTAACATGGTTTACGCTCAATTAGTTATTCACAATAGGTTTTACAACAAGCTTCTACTATAAATAAACTAATCTAACAATAAGTTAATTTATCTAACAATAGGTTTTATGATTCTCAAAAAAAAAAAAAAAAAAAAGGTTTTATAACTTGCTTTTTTTAAAATTAATAATCTCATAAATTAATTAATCTAACAATAAATTAATTTATCTAACAATAGGTTTTATAACTTGCTTTTTTTAAAATTATTAATCTCATGATATGTTTTACAATAACCTTCTATTAAAAATGTACAATTAAAATTTGAAAAAAACTCGGCTCTCTCCTTAGCTCTTTTTTCATGGCTTAAGGAGGTCGCCTAGGCTCTAAAGGTGAGAGCCTCACCAAAGGCACCTTGCTAAGCCTTTAAGGTGGCTTAGGGGTGCCTCGCCTAGGTGAGCACCTGGCTCGCCTTTGATTACAATGGTTAGAGCAGAAAATCAGGAACTTGAACAATCCTCATTAATTTGATATCAAGAATACCTTACTGACATGTTCTGTTCTATTAATTTAATTTTTTTTAATCATGCATGCTTCGGTGCTGAACTTGATGAATCTGCCTAGAGATATGCATCTGCTTCTTAACATGAATTTATTTAGAAATCATAAGCAACAGACATCCAGTCATGATTGTTGAGAACAGCCACTTGATTTCTTATTCTTCCTTAATCTTGGGTATATTAAGCTTTTTCAGGCATACATATTAGATTAGAACAAGAAATTCTTGTTCAGAGTCTAATTTGCCTCATCTACATACTTGAGTGATTTTAATACCCATTCTTGCGCTCTTAGGTGACAGCATGCTGCCACTATTATAATCGTAGGTTTCCTGTTGTTTACCGCCACTATTATATAATCACATAAATCCTATTGAAGCCAACATTTAATGGCTTTTCATACTCATTGATTTTTTCGTTGATGTAAATAGTGAAGATCACACCTTATAGAAACGATGTAGCTCAAGACAAACATAATTAAATGATATAATGGTCCTCAACTCTCTCTCTCTCTCTATTTGTTTGAGTGTCCAGAGGAAAGGAATTTTTGTATCTTTTGTGTATTAACTATTAAGTGAACCCAAAAAAGCCTTCTTTTTTGTATAATTGAGAGACAAAATAGTAGATGTTTTATGGTCTGACGACGTAAATAGTTTGAGATGAACTGTGAATAACTAGGGAAAAACACTGTGGGGGGATGGGCTAGATAGTGGTAATAGGACAAAGGAGAGCAAAGCGCGCCCAACCCACTCTCGAGGAGACAGGCTGAGAAGCTTGGGGGAAACCGTGGGAATTGAAGGACGTTGGGGGGAATCAGCCGAGGATTAAATCATCCTCAAACATATGCTAAGGATCATCTCGTCCTCGGCCACCCATCAAGGACGGCCCTCACGACAATGGAGATAAATAGGAAGCTATTCGGATTAAGCGATTGAACACATCTGTGCATCTAAGAAAGGTTGTGTCTGAGCTCAGCAACCATCACCTCTGCATTAAATGACCTTTACCTACCAAGCATGTCGTATTTAATACCAAATGACTAGTCAAAACAATGTCTCACACCCATACTTCCACTCATTTTTACCTCAAAATAATGGAACAAGCATCTCCCCATCTCTCCATCTACACTACAGGTGGACAATGAGGGAGAAACCTCACCCCATATAAATAGGAGTTGAGTCCCAAGAGAAAGGGGGTGGGAAATTCTCAGCAAAAAAGTGTGTAAGAGAAATATTGTATAGAAAGAACTCATAGCCTTGGCATACCTAAGGACACAGTTGTTAATGAGAACTTGTGTACTTATGATTATCTTGTCTAGTATTATCTCACTCCTATTTTAGATCCTTTAGTTGTTTAAGTTCTTAACCCATATGATGATGCACAAAAATAGTCAGTGATTTGATTGTCCACGCACATGTCAATGGGTTACATGAAGAAAAAAAGAGAAGAACCAAACAAAGAGCACCGAAGGGGTGCTGGCTAAAGACCCTCCGAAAGTTAAGTCAGTGATAGAAAAATCTCCAAGAACACAAGAGTGCAAGAGCTAGGGAGAATTCACGTACTTCAAAAAGGTTAGGGTTCGCTGTTTATATAGTAGCAGAGAGTTGACTTGAATCCCTTGATACGGGGGAATTTCCTTATGGAGAGAGGGATCCCAAGATCTTGGGGATCACCTTCCCATATAGGGGAGATCTAATTGTGCGGTAGGATCTTTGGTTATGGTGTGCAAGTTATTTCCATGTAGGGACATATGAGTGGGCCCCACGTGAATTCCATGCGGAACCTTAGGGCGTTGGATCGTTAGGATGGGGGTTGGATTGGCATCCAATCTGTCCCGACGACCCATAGGATCGACAACTCCCTTAGGATCGGTTGCTGGCACTAAGCCAATGGGGAAGGTTCGGTACCCTATGCTGATTGATTAAAAATTATCCTTATCAGCTGCCCCCTACTTTGTGAGTCGTCGGGGTAGCCGAAGAGTCGCGGAGTATGTTGCCATAAATGCCTTGCCTTAGTGTCTTGCATCATAAATAGGGGTAATTATGTTATTTGAACAGGGCTAGGGACACATGTCGTTTTCCATGCCGGACTGTCCTATAAATAGTTCAACGCCGTTATCGTCCTCATTATTTGAATATTTTCCCTTTCTGATCCTAGAGCCCATTCATCGGTTTTTTCTTCCTCGTTGGTTTTTCTTTGCATTCGTACGTTTTAGGTATGCTTCATCGGTTTTGTTTTGTATTTTTGTTTTTGCTCTTTCTCCCTTGTTAGTTTCATACTTAGGAGGTAAAGTAGAATCTTAGTTTACATCCGTTGCTTGTAGGTAAGAGATATCTGGAGATAGTGAAGCGATGAGTGAGCGTACACCGTCAGTACGCATGGGTTCAGACGACGACCAGACCAGTCAATCTAGGCTTGAGTATATGTTGGAAGGTTTGTTGGTTTCCGAGAGGGAGTCGGCATCCGATCCTCCTTCTGAGGAAGCTAGTTCCTCTAGGTGACGTTGTAGGGAGTTTGTTCTTTCTGACGATTGGCCAGTCCATGACTTCCTAGTTGATATGAGCGTTGAAGTTTTTAATAGGTTAAGGCCTCACTTTCAGATTCCCGACGATGTGCCCATTAAGAAAGGCCATAGAGGGGAGAAGAGCTATACTGGGAGCTCATCAAACATGGGTTTTTATGAGACTGCCTTCATAGCAGGGCTATGCCTGCCTCTGGCCTTCTTGCATCGTCGGTTAGTAGCTTACATGGGTGTATCTGTTTGCCAGATTGCACTTAATGCATGGAGGATATTCATTAGGGTCGAGGTGCTATGGGGTTAGCTTAGTGGAGGCCATCGGTAGGATCTTTTTATGACAATTCTTGGGGTTTATTGAATAAGTCAAGTGAGTCGTAGGTATAATCTTGGCCATTAGTCTGTACTTTCTACTTAACTGATGTAATTTTCTGTTTGTTTCAGCCACAGTTCTTTTGACAATCCTTCCTGAGCAAGAGGCCTTTTTGGAAAGGGTTTTTGAAATACCAGTTGAGGAAAGGTCTTGGAAGAGGCTCGTCACTTTGGACACTCTTCACACATTTTGTGGTGGACTCATCCCTTCTAAGGAAGCCCAACAATTGGATCAGGTCTCGAAAGTCCGTAAGTATTCCAGTTCGTTGCCTTCATTTTGTTTTAGACAGAATTTCCTACCTTTTAACTTATTTGTCGGTTTCAAAGATGGATTCTTTGAAGAACAAACAGGCCGCGAAGAACAGGCAGGAGGAGATTAAGAAGGCTGCTGCTCTGAGGGCCCAAGGTGGGGGAGGGTGATGAGAATCAACAAGCATTCAAGGATCATGTTCCAGTTGGGCCTATTACTAAAGTAAGATCCAAGAAGATCAAAGAAGCACTTAATGGGCTGATTCAAGAGATTTGTGCTGATTCTAACGTAGGACATTCCAACCTTGGCCCAAAGGAAGATGAAGGTGTAATAAATTTAATCCAAGTTATTGAGGGTTAATCTGGCTTGATTGGGCGTGATTTATGGCGTGGATTAATGGCTAATTGACTTCTAGCTCCATATCAGTTAATAGAAATTTTTCCTATTCTGGAGCTTATAATTTCAGACCAAATCTACCTTAATTTAGGGCTTTTATTATTTAGAACCTTTTTTAGCTATTTTCCTATTTTGGATCTGCTAATTTTAGACCAAAATCAAATTTTATTTAGGGTTTTATTATTTAGTAAGTTTTTTTTTTTTTTTTAATTTTATATTTTATATTTTCAGTCATGTCTTATAAATAGCATGCACTCATTGTAATAGGGAGATTATTGAATAAAAATCAGAAAATGTGAGGCTTTGCTCTTCTTTTGGTTCTTCAAGAATTGTGAACTTATCAGGGATTCTTCCTTGTGGCGTTCAAACTATATACATTTGGTTTGTGATTCAATTATAATCATTGGGTCAAGGTGTTACACTTAGACCTTTGGTTCACATTTCGATTATAAACGTTGGGTCAGGGTTTCTATCAAAAATATGGATTTTAGTTTTCTTGGGCAAGTATTCCAATATTTTTGTTGGGTCTCAAAGCGTGTCGATTGAGGTTCGCATCAGAGGGGGTCGTCGGTTGTGCCCCCTCATGCATCCAAGAAAAGGAAGTACCTGTCTGAGCTTCAGTTGTCGGGGAAGAGTGCTACCGGCCCCTCCATCTATCTGGAAGCTTGCAAGATCATTGTTGACGCCCCTTGCCATGGCGTTGGGAAGGGTCTTATGACCTCCCAAGGCCCTATTGCCCCTCCTCATCTTCCTTTATTGGTGAATGATAAGGAGTACGCAGTGGACACTACTCGCTCCATCATCCGGGATGCTAATTTGGATGAATGCTCGGAGCATGAGACCGACCTTTTGGGTGACTCCAGTCTCTTTGATATGATAAGGGTATGTTGTACTATCGTTGCTTCGTCTCTTTTGATTTCCATATTTCACTCGTCCCTTTTGACTTAGATTCGTCCTTTTTTACTAGGGTTTGGTGAGGATGCGGGCTCTACAAATCCGCTGTGCTTCGTGGGAGGCATCAGTCAAGTACCTGAAGAATCGTTTGGAGATTGAGGCAGATTCTTTGAAGAAATTCAAGGAGTCTTCTCAGACCTTTGGTTAAGAGGTGATCGAGCTGAAGGCCAAGCTTGGTGGGGGTGACTCACCAAACCAATGAGCTAAAAATGCCAACTTGAAGTTTGAGGCGGCTGCTCTTCATGAGCATATGGATAAGGTGAAGGAAGAGGCCATCGAGAAGTTTCAAGTGTCGTAACCCTATTTCAGTGAGATGAGGGGTTATTTTGGGGATGGCTTTGAGGACTTCCGTAAGCAAGCTGTCCTTCTGTTCCCAGACTTAGACTTCTCTGAAATCCAAATCAAACTCAATGCCCTGACGACTCCTGTTGCTGAGCCCATTCCTAATGATGAGGAGATAGACAATGAAGTGCTGATGACAAATGGGCTTGCTGGCATGGCCGATGAGCCTAAAGATCCCAATGAGTAGCCAACTGACCCTTCTGCCGATCCTTGAAAGTTGTTTTTGTATTTCCTTTTCCTTTTAGTTTTTTGGTTTGTAATTTAAGAACAATGGTGGTACCATGTTTTGGGCATAAGTTACTCTTGTCCTTTGTTTGGGCTAATTTCAGTAATTTTATAACGCTTTCTATTTACCTCATAGTAATTTTCCTTTTGTGTTTTGTACACAAGTGTTTGCGCTTGTCGATTTGCCTTACATTAACCAACATTTGTCCAGTCGTTGGTCTAGAGGTATTGTCTTAGAATGTTGGGCATTTACTAGCCTTTCTAGAGTTATGATTCATTGGTTTCCCTCAACCCGAATCTTTTCTCTCTTTTCTTTCTGAATCGTCGGCCTATCCTATGGATGAGAGTTTTTTAGGATCATCGGTTTTACCCTTTAGGTAGGACATAAGATTTGAAGGATCAGGTGCTCGAGGGCATCCTTGATCGTCAGTCCATCTTGTAGGTAATACTGAATAATTGATAAGGATTAGGTACTCGAGGGCATCCTTGATCGTAGGTCCATCCCGTAGGTAGGACTTAGGATTTGATAAGGATCAGGTGCTCGAGGGCATCCTTAATCGTCGGTCCATCCCGTAGGTAGGACTTAGGATTTGATAAGGATTAAGTGCTCGAGGGCATCCTTGATCATTGGTCTATCCTGCAGGTAGGACTTAAGATTTGATAAGGATCAGGTGCTCGAGGGCATCCTTGATCATCAGTTCATCCTGCAGGTAGGACTTAGGATTTGATAAGGATCAGGTGCTCGAGGGCATCCTTGATGTAGGACTTAGGATTTGATAAGGATCAGGTGCTCGATGGCATCCTTGATCGTCGGTTTACCCTTTAAGTAGGGCTTTGCTTTTTTGAACCTTTCTTCATTGTAGATAATTCCTTTGATAATAATAATTCCATTTGAAAGTAAATTGAATAAAATGTTGATAACTTACTGTTTGATCAGTTGGAAAACCGATCTGTCAATTACTTAAACAAAAACTAAAGAAAAGCGATAACATAAGTGATAACATAAGTTGCTGCCAATGCACTACTGATAGTATCTTCTGAGGTTCTCAGTATTCCAAGGACGGTGCAACCTTTGCCCGTCAAGTGTTTCTAGGTAGTAGGTGCCCTTCTTGTTGCTAATAATGATTCTATACGGACCTTCCTAGTTGGGTCCTAACTTCCCTTGTGTGGGATCCTTGGTGGCCGTGGTCACTTTCCTCATGACAAGGTCCCCGATGCTGAATTGTCAAGGCTTCACCTTAGCGTTATAATGCTTGGCCATAAGGTCTTGGTACCGGGTCATTCGTTGTTCAGCAGTCACCCTTACCTCATCCAATAGATCCAAGTGCAGACAATTCCTTTCTTCGTTCTTCCTTTCATCATGGTGAGCTATCCTATAGCTTGTTATTCCTACTTCCACGGGGATGATAGCCTCACTTCCGAATGCTAAAAAAAATGGCGTTTCTCCTGTGGTTGTCTGAGCGGTTGTCCTATATGCCCATAAGGTGCTCGGTAGCTCGTTCGGCCATATCCCCTTTGCCATCTCAAGCCAAGTCTTGATTATTTTGAGCATGGATCAGTTTGTAACCTCAACTTGCCCATTGGCTTATGGGTAGGCGAGCAAAGAGTAATGGTTCTTGATCCCCAATTGCTTGCAAAAGTCTCTAAACACGTCGTTGTCAAACTACTTTCCATTATCAGAGACGAGGACCCTGGGAATTTCGAATCAGCAGATGATGCTCTTCTAAACGAAGCTACAGAAATTTTTCTCTGTGATGGTTGCTAGTGGTTCTGCTTCTACCCATTTGGTGAAGTAATTGATCACTACAACAAGGAACTTGAGTTGTTGCATTGCCATCGGAAAGAGTCCCATGATGTCTAGTCCCCATTGAGCAAAAGGCCATGCGGCGTTCATCAGGGTGAGTAGTTCCGACAGTTACCTTATGACATTACTGAAGCGTTGGCACTTGTCACATGCCTTTATGTAGGATTGAGCATCATTTTGCATTGTAGGCCAATAGTACCCTGCTCGTATGAGTTTATGGACCAACGATCTTGCCCCCGAGTGGTTCCCACACACCCCTTCATGAACCTCCCTCATGACATAGTTTGTTTTGTCGGGAACCAAACACCTTAGATATGGTCGGGAGAAGCCTCTCTTGTATAACACATCCGCTATCAGCATAAAGTATGACGCTCGAACCTTTAATTGTCGAGATTCGTCGCGGTCTTTAAGGAGTGTCCCATTCTTGAGGTAGGAGATGATCGAAGTTGTCCAATCAGCTTCCTTTGGTATCACTTGTATCTCCAATTCCTCTATGACGAGGGAGTGTTAAGTAAAGGATAGGACCTGACAACCGATCATTATGTGCTCCGCAGATGTGGCTTTGGCCAATCGATTGGCATGCTCATTTTCTTCCTTTGGGACTTATATAAATTCTGCTCAAAGGCCTGATTCATCCGCCTCTTAATAAGGTTGAGATACTTCTTCATCTGTTCCCCGTTGATGTGCCTGACGATGACTTGGGAGCCGCTATGAAGAACGACTAATGAGGCTACAATCGCTTTAGCCAAGTCGCCCTGTGAGTATGGCTTCATATTCGGCTTCATTGTTAGTCATCGAGAACTAGAGTAGGACAACACATCTTATGATGTCCTCTCGGGGGGGATTGAAGGACCACCCCAATCCCTCCAGCATGTTTGTTGGACGATCCATCCATTTGGATCCTTCAAGGGACTGCCCCCAGTCATCGGTTTCGCTTGTCCTAAACTTTGCGATGAAGTCAGCTAGTGCTTGGGTTTTGATTACGGTCATCGTGCGGTATCATATGTCGAACTCACTTAGCTCTATCGCCCACAAGACCAATCGTCCGGCTTTCTTCGGGTTATCCATCGTTTTTCAAAGGGGTTTATCCGTCTGAACCACTATAGTGTGCGCTTGGAAGTATGGCCTAAGTTTGCGAGCTGCTATGATTAGAGTGAAGGCCAACTTCTCCATGGGGGGATATCTTTCTTTCGCCCCCCTAAGCGCTTGGCTAGTATAGTATACGGGCTATTGCACGTGATCCTCCTCTCGGATTAGAGTTGAACTGATGGCCGTGGGGGATACAGCTAAGTAAAGGGAAAGCTCTTTGTTGGATTTGGACAGACTTAGGAGCAGTGGGGATGCTAGGTATGCGTTCAATTCCTCGAATTCTCTTTGGCATTCGTCAGTCCATTCAAATGCCTTCTTCAGGATTCTAAAGAATGGCAAGCATTTGTTCGTTGCCTGCGAGACGAACCTATTAAGGGCTGCGACTCTTCCATTTAGGCTCTGTACCTCCTTGATGTTCCCCGGGGGGTTCATCTCTAGGATTGCTCAGATTTTATTAGGGCTGGCTTCGACACCCCGTTGGGATACCATAAAGCCGATGAACTTTCCTGATGATACCTCGAACACACATTTGCTAGGATTGAATTTCATACCGTAGAGGCGAAGAGTTTCAAACGTCTCCTTAAAATCGTCTAGGTGGTGTTCTTCTTCCTTGATTTTCACTAACATGTCATCCACGTATACCTCAACATTTCGTTCGATTTTGTCGGACGAACATCTTATTTACAAGCCTTTGGTATGTTGCCCTTGCATTCTTCAAACCGAATGGTATGACCTTGTAGCAGAAAAGGCCTTGGCTTATGATGAATGACGTTTTCTCTTGATCAAACTCCTTGAGCTTGATCTGATTGTAACCAGAGAAGGCATCCAAAAAGCTCAGCAATTGGTGTCCAGCTGTCGAATCTACAAGGAGGTCGATCCGTAAGAGGGGGTAACTATCCTTTGGATAAGCTTTATTCAGGTTGGTGAAGTCTGCACACATCCTCCCCTTTTCGTTTGCCTTCTTGACCATTACCACGTTGGCCAACCATTCGGGAGAGTAGACATCTCTAATGAAACCAGCCTCCAATAGCTTATGAACTTCTTCGGCTATGACCTTGTCCCTTTCCTGTGCAAAGACTCTTTACCTCTGTCGGATGGGTGGAAAGGATAGGGAGACCTTGAGCAAATGGACCATGATCTTTGTGTCGATCCCCGGCATATCCTTATGGCTCCAAGTAAAGATGTCCAAGTTGTTCTTTAGGAAAAGAATCAGCCCATTTCATACCGAAGGGCTGGCTTGCGTGCCGATGCGAGTGATCCTATCCGAGTGCTCTTCATCCAAAGAGATGGCTTCCAGTTCCTCTGTCAACCCTACATTCACTCATCTCTCCTCAATGTTCATGGTAGTTAGTTTTTCGTCCATCTCCAGCATGGCTATGTAACATTCTCAAGCTGCCATCTGATCTCTGCAGGCCTCTCTTATCCCACACTCTATAAGGAATTTCAGCAATAGTTGATATGTAGATGTGGTCGCTTTCCATGCGTTAAGTGTTGGTCGCCCGATGATGGCCTTGTAAGCCGACGAGCAATCTACTACTAAGAATATGACATCCTTAGTGATCTGTTGAGGATAAGTGCCGATGGTGACCGGTAATGTGATGGATCTAATGGGCATGACCTTCATTCTGCCAAAACCCACTAGAGGGACGTCCGATGGTATGAGTCGTTCCTTACCAATCCTCATTGGTTGGAAGGCTGGATAGCAGAGGATGTCTGCTGAGCTTCCATTGTCCACCAGGACTCGTCAGGTATTGAAGTTTGTTATGGTCAGATTGATCATCAAAGCATCGTCATGGGGGTGGTGGAATCGTTGGGCATCCTCCTCAGTGAAGCTGATCACTGGGTCATCCATCCGAGTAAGCTTGGGTGGACAACCGGTGAGCTGGACATTTTGCACCATTCGTAGGTAGGTTTTCCTTGCCTTCTTTGAGGACCTGACCATTGTGTTCCCCCCAGCGATCACTCTTATCTCTCCAAGTGGGGCCTTGGGTTGCTCTTCAACCCGTCGATTTGGCTCTTAGTCCCTTAGTGGTTTTCTCCTTCCCTTTCCCGTCCTACGAACCATTGCAATTTTCCTTACTTGATGAAGGCTTCTATTTGTTGCTTTAGGTCATAGCAATCAGAAGTGTCGTGTCCATGGTCCCGATGGAAGCGACAGTACTTATTCCTTGGCCATTTGTTTGGGTCGCGTTTCAATTTATCAGGCCACGTCAAGGCGGAGTCGTCCCTGATTTGCATCAGGACCTGATCGAATGGAGTGTTAAACAGAGTGAAGTTGGCAATCTGTCCTGGCAGAGGCCTTGACCTTCGCTCATCCCTCTTGTCATTTGTTCAAGCTACCTTTTTTCCCCTGATGGATGGGGATCGTCATACTTCTCTCGCTTCTTCGGTCTGCCCCCTCTAGCGATCACGGCATCTTCGGCATTCATGTACTTCATGGCTCGGTATAACATGTTAGCCATGGTCTTTGGATCATTCTTGTAAATGGAGAATAAAAATTTTCCAGATCGGAGTCCATTGGTAAAGGCTGTGACCAGGACTTTATCGTTGGCTTTGTCAATCAATAATGCCTTCTTATTAAACCGAGTGACGTATGACCTCAAACTCTCATCGTCCCACTATTTAATATTCAGGAGGCTTGTCGAAGATCTTTTGTACTACTGACACCCAATGAAATGGGTGACAAAGAGCCCACTTAGTTCCTTGAAGGTTAAGACGGAATTGGGGGCTATCTTGTTGAACCATACTTGGGTTGGTCCTTTGACTGTGGTGGGAAAGGCTCTGCATAGGATCTCATCTAGGACCTCTTGTAGGTGCATGAGGGTTTTGAATGATTCTAGGTGGTCAAGGGGGTCCTTCGATTGGGGCGGTGAAGAGGGAGTGGGTATGATGGACTAGTTCATCCAAGTTAGTGGAGACTCGACCCCTTAGGGCATTCATTATCATATCCATCTTCTCTTTCATTGGCTGCATCTCTTGTGCCATGTGCATCGCACCGACTTCCAGCTTAGAGGGATGACTGGTATCCTGCTGGTCCCGTCTATTGACGGCATTGCTTTCCTCTTGGTCGTCCCTTTCTTGGTGATCGTTTGTCAGGGGACGATTGTTATTGCGTTTGTCCCTATCCTATTCGTCATTTTGATCGTTTGGCTCCTAATCATTTCGTTGCTCCAACTGTCATACCAACTCATGGTTCCGTTGATTGAGTCGTTCAACTGCTGCAGTGAGGGTTTGCACCTGCCTTTCCAATGTGTTGGGTGGGTTTCTAGTCTCTTGGTTAGTGGTGGCCATTAATCGTGTTAGACCATGCAACTCTTTGTCCTTGAAATGGCAATATGGCTTATCACTCATTCCCACGGACGGCGCCAATTGCTAATGCACAAAAATCATTACTGAGTTGATCGTCCACGCACATGCCAATGGGTGTACCTAAAGAACAAAAGAGAAGAACCAAACAGAGAACACCGGTGGGGTGCCGGCCAAAGACCCTCCTAAGATTAAGTCAATGATAGAAGAATCTCCAAAAACTAAATAGTGCAAGAGTTAGGGAGAGTTCACATACCTCAAAAAGGTTAGGGTTTTCTGTTTATATAGTAGCGGAGAGCTGACCTAAATCCCTTGATATCGAAGAATTTCCTTATGGAGAGAGGGATCCCAAGATCTTGGGGATCACCTTCCCATATAGGGGAGATCTGATTGTGCAGTAGGATATTTGGTCGTGGTGTGCAAGTTATTTCTATGTAAGGACATATGAGTAGGCTCTACGTGAATTCCATGTGGAACCATAGGGCGTTGGATCGTTGGGATGGGGGTTGGATCGGTATCCAATCTGTCTTGACGACCCATGGGATCAGCAGCTCACTTAGGATCAGTTACTGGCACTAAGCTGATGAGGAAGGTTTGGCACCCTATGCCAATTGATCAAAAATTATCCTCATCACCATACTCGTTAAAATAATTGTTACGATCATATCCGTATTTCTATAAGAAATATTTTAACCCACACAAACACCTTAAACTGTTTTATAAAATTATTATAATTTATTTTAAATATTAATTAAATGCTTATTTAAGTTTTTTATTTTTTTGAGAAACACTGTAATTTTATTCAAAAAGAGCCGAATTGGCTTGAATTACAGAAACTAGGTGTGGAGGAACATCCTCCATCCACATCATAAACTCGCTAACATGTCTTGCATGTTTAGCAATGTTATGGGCTGAACTATTACCTTGTCTTAGTACATGACCAAACTCAATATTTGAAGAATCCTTAGCTAGCTCCTTTGCTTCGTCAACTAAGTGTCCATAGTCTGTCAAGGATGGGCTCTCACACAAAAGGGCATCAATGGTGGTCTTCGAGTCTCCTTCAAGCACGATGGAAGTTAAACCCAAGTCATGAGCAAGTCTGAGAGCTTTACCTGATGCTATAACTTCCACTGCTGTGATCGAGAAAGGTAAAGGGAATGCTTCTGCCATGGAAGCAACCACCTATCCATTCCAATCTCAGATAATGACTCCCACCCCAGCTTGCTTGTCACCTTGGAAGACGGTGCCATCAAAGTTAACCTTGAAGTTTGGCCAAGGAGGTAGTTTCCACCTGATTTTTTAGTGGTCGTTGGTGGTCCCACCATATGGTTTTGGGTAGGCGGTTTGGAGATAGGTTGTTCTGGTGCTCCAAACTTCCTGCATAATCTGCTGAACAGGGAATAGGTGAGAGCTAGTCCTAATGATGTTCCTACGGTACCAAATAGTCCAAATAATTGTTGCAAATAGGGCCAAATCCACTCCTTCCTCCATGATATACTCCACTGTCTCCCTAAAGCTCACAGCGTGCAATGTAGAATGAAAGCTCCATTGTACCTCCTGCATCCACATCGGTGACAACATTGGACAAGACCACAGAGCATGTACCACATCTTCAAGTTCAACTTAGCAGTGCTCACAAATATCATTTATGATGATCTTCTGCTGCCTAAGGTTAACCTTGGTTGGTATCAAATTCCTTATAGCTTGCCATAAGAAGTTACTTTGAGATTTATGCAGAAAACTATACCTCGATTTTACTAAGACCCCGATGGAGTAAAGGGCCAAATCAACTTGTCATCGGTTTGAATTGAACTCAAAGGAATTGACTCAATCAACTCCACATCTCTTGGAAGAAAAATGCTACGTAGAATAGCGAAGTCCCATCTGTTTGAAGCCGTGTTAATTAATGAGGACACAAATATATCTTCCATCCCTTCGACTGTTGGTGTAGAGACAAATGGGAGGAAATTGGATGGCAGCCACGGGTCATCCCATACACGAATGGTTGTCCCATCTCCCACCCTGTATCTCATCCCTTCCTTGAGTACTTCTCTTCCAATTAAAATACTTTTCCACGCATAAGATCCACTTGTTGATTCTGCCGCCTCCATGAGTGAACAATGTGGAAAACATTTAGACTTGAAAACTCTATAGAGAAGAGAGTTTTTTTTTTTTTTTTTGAGTAATCTCCATGCTTGTTTGGCCAAGAGAGCATTGTTAAATAGAGCTAGGTCTTTGAAAGCCATACCTCCTTCATCCTTGGGTCTTTGAAGCTCCCCTCATCTAACCCAATGGATCTTCCTTCTCTCCCCTCTTTGTCCCCACCAAAATTTTTGAATTAGGCTTTCAATATCATTACATAAGCCCAAAGGAAGCTTGAAACAATTCATGGTGTAAGTAGGGACAACTTGTGCAACTGCTTTGATAAGGATTTCTCTACCCGCTTGAGATAGTAGTTTTTCCTCTCACCTTTGCAGTTTCCTCCACACCTTCTCCTTTATATAATTAAAGCTCGTTTTTTTTCTTTTTCCCCAATAATGATGGCAGTCCCAAATATTTCTCATAACTTCGAATTTCCTCTACCCTCAAGATATTTTTGACCCTTTGTTTATTCTCTTCTATAGTGGATTCGCTCAAGAACACTGTGGTCTTTGCCTTATTAATTTGCTGGCCTGGACTCCTTTCATAACTTCTAACACCTTTTCACATTCCTCCTCATTTGACCTGTAAAACAACAAGCTATCATCTGCAAAAAGGAGATGAGTTAGTGTGGGACTTCTCCTACAGATAGAGAAGCCATGAATGTCTCCTCTTAAGGCTAATTGTGTGAGTAAGCCATGTAGTCCCTCGGTGCATAGAAGGAACAAAAAAAGGGAGAGGGGGTTACCTTGTCTAATGCCTCTTGTTGGTTGAATAAAACCATTTGGTGCACCATTTATGAGGATTGAATAGGAGACTGTTGACACACAAAGCATCATGAGGGTAATCCATTTTTCATTGAACCCCAATTTTCTCATCATCTTTTCAAGGAAAGCTCACTCCACATGGTTGTAAGCCTTGCTCATATCAAGTTTGAGAGCCATAAAACCATCCTTAGAGGACTTGTGGTGGTGCAAACAGTGGAGTGACTAAAATGCTATAAGGATATTGTCTGAAATTAGACGGTCCTTGGTAAAAGCACTTTGATGTTCAGTTATGATATGTGGCAGTTATGATATGTGGGAGGATTTTCTTCAACCTGTTTGCTAGCACTTTAGAAAAGATTTTGTAAAATACATTGCATAAACTGATGGGGCAAAATTCAGAAATCAATACTGGATTTTTAGCTTTTGGTATCAATGTGATGAATGTGTGACTTAAATTTTTAGGAAGTGAAGCTGAATTTAAAAAGGATAGAATAGAAGTTGAGATATCCTTGCCCACAAGATCCTAATAGTGTTGGAAAAAAAGTAGTGGCATCCCGTCTGGACCCGGAGAATTTAGAGGTGCCCTTTGATTTAGAGCCACTTTAATCTCACCCTCCGTGAAGTCTGCAATCAATTGTCTATTCATGTCTTCAGTCACTAGGCTTCAAATTGAGTCCAAAGCCAACTCAAGTTGGCAATCATTTAAGGTGGAGAACAAACTGATGTAAAATCTTATGAATTCTTCAGCTATGCCTTTCGGGTCCGACTTCCATTGCCCCTCACTTCCCCTTATTCCTTCAATTTTGTTCCTCCGATAACGTTGGGTGGCTTTACTATGGAAGTATTTGGAGTTTTTGTCTCCAAATGTAGCCCAAAGAGAGCGGGATCACTGAAACCACATCCTTGTCTCCTTATCTAAGAGGTCATTCAGCTCACTTCTAAGCATTCGTGCCTTAAAATTAACCCTTGTCAGTAGTGCTTCCAACTCTGCCTTGGCTAAGAGTTTCTGCTTTTGTTGTAATTCTTTTTTGATGCTACCAAGTTTTTGCTACTCCATCTCCTTAAGGCCGAACCACACCTCTCAATTTTTGGTACAATACTTGCTGCAATGTTGTCAATTATGTGCTTGTCCCATTCAGCTTTAACTGTATCTGAACATCCCTTCTTGGCAAGCCACATCTCCTCAAATCGGAACGGTTTTTCTTGGTTGGTTGGATGAATGATTTCGGGTATAATCCATAGGGGGGAGTGGTCAGAGGTGCTGCAATTTAGATGGTGCACCGAGGATCCTCCAAATCTGATCAACCACTCATTATTTGCTAAACTTCTATCCAATCTCTCCCAAATTGAATCCCCACTCCTAAAAAAAATTTTCCATGTGAAAGGACTACCTTTGTACCCCACATCTATGAATCCACACTCATCAATGGCCTCTTTGAACAACTGCATTTGAGCATGACTTCGATTGCTACCACCTTTCTTTTCTGCCCCTCTCACTATCTCATTGAAATCACCTGAACACAACCATGGTAAACTGAATTGTGAGTTGAGTTGGCATAGTAAATCCCACGAATCATACCTTTTGTGAGTATTTGGTTCACCATAGAAGCCTGTGAACTGCCATGCCTCTTCTCTTCCTTTCCAAATAATGTAGTCAATGTGATTTTTTGAGGACGTTTCTACTGTCAACTTCATTGCTTCCTTCCAATACAAAACCAGTCCACCACCTCCATGAATCCAAGTACAAAGAACACGTGATCAAATTGTAAATTTTGTTTTACTTTTTTAGCCTTGCTTCGTCCGTCCATGTGTCGGCAATGAACACAATGGAGGGATCTTTTGCCTGGATTAAATCACTGAGCTCCTTCTCTATCACTAGGTTTCCAAGCCCACGATAGTTCCATATTAAGAGACCCATGACTCTTGGCGGAGCTGCTTAGCAGCCTCCATCATTAAATCTGACGAGGGGTTCATCTTCATCACTTTCAACCATTTGGTTGGAGATTCTGTGGAAGACACCATGCATGTACTCAACTTTCTCTTAATTTTTTCATCACACTTGTTCTTGGCCCCAGCTAGGTTAACTTGGCGCATGAGTCTTTTCCAAGTCCTAATGCTTGTTGGGTGATCATTAATCTTGGTCGTTGATCCGCTAACCGCATCATTTAGATTGGTAGGCACGTGCATATTTTGCATGGACGTGGCTAGGGTTGGTTTCATAGAAGTTTGGTTGCACTCCAATTCTGCTGCCTTAATGGAATTAGCATTTATGTTGGACACTTCAATGCTATTCCCCACTAATATTGCCCCCATTAATTCCATATCAGCTGACTTAGCTGAGCTGGATTGGTTAAAGACCATATCAAATTCATCCTTTTTGGAAAGGAAATCAGAATCATTGCACCTTACGTTAGTCATAATCACTTCCTTACTTTTGGGCATTGAAAAATTATCATTTATGGCTCCAACCATTTCTGTCTCCTTCCCTAAACTTCGCTGCACAATTACCTCTGTAACTGCCTCCACGGTCTGATGATCCTCCTCCCCTTTCTCCGCCACTGTTGGTTCTGTGTCCGCCAGAGTTGTAGTCCTTGACTGAACGTGAACCACATTATGAAAACCACCTTCATCCCTGCTCTGTGCCTACAATCTGCTTGCCCTCTTCTCATAGTAACTTGGGACATAGATCAGTCCTTCCCTGACGATTTGTATGGCGATGCTCTAAAAAAGGGGCCAAATTGTTGTTGATCCAAGGTTAAGGTACCATTACTTTGAACCCATAGTTCGCAGTCCCTATCATCGTGATTTAGACACCCACACCAATAGCATAGACTAGGTAATCGTTCACATTTGAATCTAATCCATCTCTTCTCTCCACTAGGTAAGGTAATGACTCTACCTCTACACAAAAGCAACGTGATATCAAACATCACCCTCACTCGAAAAAAACCATTTCCATCCTCATCCACCACTCCGTTGGACCTTTGAATATCACCCACTATTTCGCACAAATTTTCTGCCACTGTCCTAGTTAGAAAACTAGTAGGGATGTCGTGGACTTGAACCCAAAATGGCACTTTGTTGAAAGCGAGCTCATGCACTAGTGCATCTCCTGTATATCGTTGCATGATGATCAGATGCCTATGAAAACTCCAAGGTTGGCTTTTTAAAATTTTGTCGACATTCGCCAGATTATCGAACACAAACAATACAATATTGTTTCCTTGGTTCCTAACTCTGAAACCATTTGTCTTCCTCTAAAGTTGCAAGAAAGTGCTAGCAACTGCTTCCATTTGGAGGAATTGTGAGGTGAAGAATTTCGCAGCAATAAAAAATTCGCCCCTCCTATGATCTTCAGGGAGAACGAATCCAGACCTCTCCTTATCCAAGAGTGATAGATTGTTCCAACTCATTGTTAGTTGTTCCATCGTACACTCAAGTTGTTCACAAGTTCAATTTCGAAGGAGAGAATTTTAAAAACTATTTCCCCAAACCCACAAAAAAATATATTACTAGTAGCTCGAAGAGTATACGTGATACTCTTGAGAACAGACGTTGAAAAAAAAAACTCTCTTTCGAAGAAGGGACAAAACTTCTACAGCCTAAGCAAAGCAGGAGTTTCTACTTTCTTAGAAACAATGCTTATTTAAGTGAATTGATGAAATCAGATTTCTTTTTACCAAATTCAAAGCCTTTATCTTTATGTTTGTATTCATTTGTGAGTTATTTCCCATCTATATAATAATAATAATAATAATAATAATAATAGGTGAAACTGAGAGGAATTCAAATTAGAGTTTCAATTTTGCGCTATGTGTCATAAATTATTTATTTTTAAAGAGTTTTATTTCTTAATTTAGTGAATCAAATGTGGGACCACATCATAAATATGGAGTCTATAATAAATGAATCAAAAAAAAAAAAAAATGCTTTACAATAAATTTTTTTTTTTTATTTTAAACATGGACAATTTGCATTTTATACCTAATAATATCTTACAAATTTTTTTAAAAAGTTAGAAAATATAAAAATAATTATCAATAGTATTTAAATTAAATATATAGGAATTATATTATACATCTTATTGTATATCTTTAAGTGTACCTATGCATATGCATGGAGTTACAAACTAATTATATATAACATTAGCATTTGAATAACTATAATTATGAGTGAGAGAAAATTTTCAAACTGTTAAACAATATGTTATGGTGCTTTAAAAGGTTGAATCTTATTGTCAAAAATGTTTTTGATTCAATGATTATTACATTACCTACTATCCTTTTGATAGGATGGATACAGGACTACTTATCCGGCCAAAGAAGATTGTGTGGAAAAGAAAAATACTTTTTATCATTAAGTTGCTCAATTCTAATGAGCATATTAAGTTCAAACGGATAGTAACTTATTGGCTTTTCATGCTCAATTTAATGGCCATCCATTACTGTCCTTTGGTCAAAGATTTTAATACATCGAGTTATGCCTTTTTACAGCTCATGTAATTGAGTTTTGAAATTCATTTTGACATCTGTTTTTTTCTTTTTCTTTTTCTTTTTGAGAAACAATATCTGGAATCATATGGAAAGGCTACCCGTGAGCTCTATATATGTCCATGGTGTAAACATCAATAGCCTCCTCAGCCACTTTGTTAATATATATATATATATATATATATATAAAACCATGTTTTCTACAGTTAGGTATATACAAGAATAAATTGTTGGTTAAATACTAGTAAAATGAGGGTCTTAGGAGAGGTAAACTCTTAAGTACTCCCATAGCATGGATAAATGGTATTCCCTCTTCTTACATTTATGGTGGATGACTTTGTTGTGAATTTAATGAGTAGACCATACCATGAATGTAAAAGGAGGGAATACCATTCTCAGTGCTCTAGGAGTACCTAAGAATTACTCAGAGAGTAAAATACAAGTGACATCATAATATTGAGTAATTAATCTTTTATCAATTATGAAGTTTGAGAGATCATAGAACCATTTGAGAAAGGATAAGTGTGTGAGCAGTTATATGAGCACGCAAGTAGCATACAAGTGTGCGAACAGTTATCTAAGTATGTGAAGAACACATGGGCTTGCAAGCAATTGTGATGAGAATCAAGAAGCATTCAAGGATCCATTGCATGTTCCAGTTGAGCCTATTACTAAAGCAAGATCCAAGAAGATCAAAGAAGCACTTAATGGGCTGATTCAAGAGATTTGGGCTGATTCTAATGTAGGACATTCCAACCTTAGCCCAAAGGAAGATGAAGGTGTAATAAATTTAATCCAAGCTATTGAGGGTTAATCTGACTTAATTGCGCGTGATTTATGGCGTGGATTAATGGCTGATTGACTTCCAGCTCCATATCAGTTAATAAACATTTTTCCTATTCTAGAGCTTATAATTTCAAACCAAATCTACCTTAATTTAGGGCTTTTATTATTTAGAACGTTTTTAGCTATTTTCCTATTTTGGATCTGCTAATTTCAGACCAAAATCAATTTTTATTTAGGGTTTTATTATTTGGTACGTTTTTTTTATATTTTCTATTTTCAGTCATTTCTTATAAATAGCATGCACTCATTGTAATAGGGAGATTATTGAATAAAAATCAGAAAATGTGAGGCTTTGCTCTTCTTTTGGTTCTTCAAGAACTGTGAACTTATCAAGGATTCTTCCTTGTGGTGTTCAAACTTTATACGTTTGGTTCGTGATTCAATTATAATCATTGAGTCAAGGTGTTACACTTATACCTTTGGTTCGCATTTCGATTATAAACGTTGGGTCAGGGTTTCTATCAAAAATCTGAATTTTAGTTTTCTTGGGCAAGTATTCCAATATTTTTGTTAGGTCTCAAAGCGTGTCAATTGAGGTTCGCATCATTTGGTATCAGAGCACAGGTTCTAAAATCAGTTTTCTATCCCTTTATCTTTTGTTTCCTATTATCATCCTATCTTGTTCCTTTTGTGTTCTTTATTCCTTGTTCTTTTTTTGTGACGTGCATTAGGTTAAAATCGTGCACCAAGCTCCTAAAAGAAAAAAAAAAGGTGAAAAAAAAAAGAAAAAAAGAAAAGAAATAGAAAACAGAAAAAAAATATTGTTTGTAGTTTCAACTCTCTCAGACCAAAATATTATTTTCTTTTGTCATCCTTTGATTTAGTGTTTCTGTCATATTTTCTTGCCATTGGTATTAGTTTAAATACTACAAGTTGAATTTCTTGATCAAGTTTATTAGTTTAAGCAGAACTGAAAAGGAGAAGCTGTGAGTGGAGAAAGGCAAGAGGGTGTGAGACTAATATCGGAAAAAAGCCAATTTATGAGTGAAACACGAGTGTGAGTGACATAATTTGAGTGTAAACACGTGAGGGAGTGTTGTGAGGAATTATTTCTAACATTTCTTTGTAGTTTCAAAATTATGTCTTCTAGGGGCGAAGCATCAAACAGAGGGGAGGAGTCATCCATCATGTTGCAGGCTATGCAACAACAATTTGAACGTATGAACATGGTGTTTAATGATATTCGGGATCAGATGGATAGGCAAGATGCTATTATTGCTTCTTTGCGTGAGGAGCGTTCCCAAAGAGCCCCTAATGCTAGAAGGCAAGGAAGGCGTGTGCGTGTGGATGATTCTGATGACTACCATGATGATGAGTTTGAAGATGAAGAGGATCAAGCTTCATTGAACAATGAGGGCAGGTTTGCGCCAAGGGGAGAAAGGCGTGGTAGAGGTTTTCGAAGAGATCCAAGATGGCAAGATGGGACTGACAAAAACCTAGGAAACATCAAAATGAAGATACCATCATTCCAAGGGAAAAATGATCCAGAAGTGTACTTGGAGTGGGAGAAGAAGGTGGAGTTCATCTTTGAGTGCCATAACTACTCTGAGGAGAAAAAGGTAAAACTAGCTGTGATTGAGTTTACTGACTATGCTATTATATGGTGGGATCAACTTGTGATGAATAGAAGGAGAAACTATGAGAGGCCTATTGAGACATGGGAGGAAATGAAGGCCACCATGAGGAGGCGGTTTGTCCCTAGTCACTACTATAGGGACTTGTATCTGAAATTATAGAGTCTTACTCAAGGCTATAGAAGCGTGGATGACTATCACAAGGAGATGGAGATTGCCATGATTCGGGCTAATGTAGAGGAGGATAGGGAAGCTACTATGGCAAGATTTCTGAATGGGCTGAATTTGGACATTGCCAACGTGGTGGAG
Source organism: Quercus ilex subsp. ballota (assembly GCA_032727855.1). Lineage (NCBI taxonomy): Eukaryota > Viridiplantae > Streptophyta > Magnoliopsida > Fagales > Fagaceae > Quercus > Quercus ilex. Next base: position 37,084,957 of record CM064916.1, on the reverse strand, counting down.
TTACAGCACTACGTGGAGTTGGAGGACATGGTGCACATGGCAATA